>VZRS01000217.1:171332-461218 GCA_013398055.1 Ifrita kowaldi | reverse complement strand
CAGCGCCCGCGGGCTCCCCGGGCGCCGCCGCCCGGCCCTACCCAGGTGCCCGCGCCTTCGCACCTCGCCGGCCTCCTCCGGCCCTGGCCCGCGGACCGGCTGCCCCTGCCCCGCGCCTCTCACCTGGCTGAGCCGGGGGCCGGCTGCCCGTCAATGTTCAGCTCCTCGAAGCTTCCCCTCTCCCAGAGCGCCGCCCTCTCGCCCTGCAGAGCGTCGTGGCGCGTCCTTACAAGGCTTCTGCACTGTCCCTCCTCGCCAGGTTCTGGCGTCCCTCCTGGAGACGCTGCTCTTGGTGTTTTGCAAGTCTGTCCCATGCTCGCTCTTTGCCTTCTTCCCCTGATGGGTTTGTGCCTCAGAAGTGCAAGGAAACTTGCACCTGCGTTGTCCACTTAGTTTCATGAGGTGCCCCATTGTCTCAGCGTTGCCTTTTGTGACTCTCGATGCGTGTACAGCCTGAGGGTTTCTACCAACACACCTCCAGCTCCTTGCATTGACCTCCTCCTGCTTTTTATTGGGATGAACCTCCCTCTACCTGAAGGTTCTCTACCTGACCTTTCCTTCCCCATTCTCCACTACTGTGCCTTCCTCTTTGCCACCTCTTCCTTATGACTCCCTTGAGATTTAAGCTCATCCTGCACGTGATGAAACTATCCTGTTTCTTTCCTACTAGGCCTGTGGTTTTCCCTCCTTTCGTGACCTTTCCTTATGATCTCTGTCAACAGCAAACTAACTACACCAGAGGTTAGTTGCTCTCAAAAACAAAAGAAAAGAAAGTTCTTTCTGCTGGTTCTCTGCACCAAACCGGACTTCCTCTCTTTGGGAAGGGGGACAGCATGAGGGAGGATTTGTAGCCAGCAGTACTGCAGGCTCCCTCATGTCCCAGCAGTAGCGCACAAAATGACCCAACTGTGTAACATTCTTTGATGCTGAGCCTTTCAGCTCACTGCCAGCTGTAAAGGGAAATGAGCTGCCTTGGAGTTGCTGCTTGCCCTGCTGCAGTCTCTCCCATCCCTCCTCCCCCTTTTCAGCTGGCAGAAAGTTGGAGATGGCAGAGATGCATTTTCTTCTCCATTTGGGGATGGAACGGATTCCCCTCCCCCTCCTGTTGTCCCTGCTGCAATTACACCCTTGGTAATGGCTGATGCGCAGTTTGGTTTTACCACTGACAGAACAGTTGGTTATGTTGTATGGTGTGTTACCAAACCATAGGTAAGTTGGGTGGTATTCCAGGGTGCAGGCTGGAAGACCATGCCAGGTTTCAGCTCTATAAAGACCTGGAAGTGGAAATGGAAAGAGCATCGCTGTGTGTAAGGTGTAAATAAAAAAAGGCTGTGTATGGTTTTTTGACTGCTGAAATAACCCTAATGCTGACTTGTGTTCTCTCAGGTAATGTTATGACATGTAGTTATAAATAGATAAACCAGTTAAGAGCAAGGCACCTTCAGGTCACCTGGTGCCTCACATCTCTATGCTGAGCTAGACATGCTGTCTTTGCTACAAGTCCCAGAGGATGAGCAAGTCTCAAGGTACCTCTTTCCTGCAGTCCACCTAAGAATTTGATAATTACACTTAACTTCTTTCTGTTCCTCCCCTCACCCTGGCTCTCTGTAATTTGGGTCTTTACTTGCAAACCTGGAAATGGAAGTCCTTAAAAAAGAAATAATTAAAGGAAACAGTACTGGTGTATCAAGAAATATAAATGAAA
The DNA here is from genome assembly GCA_013398055.1 of Ifrita kowaldi. Classification (NCBI taxonomy): domain Eukaryota; kingdom Metazoa; phylum Chordata; class Aves; order Passeriformes; family Cinclosomatidae; genus Ifrita; species Ifrita kowaldi. Next base: position 459,513 of record VZRS01000217.1, on the reverse strand, counting down.
AATGGTGTAAGTAGTGCAAGTGTGTATTTTCATTAATCCATCTGGCAGTGAGTAGTTTTGCACTCTAAAAAAAAAAAAAATTGCTTAGCAACCAGTATTGAGTGAGTGAGCCAAAAAGCAAGTGAAACGTGCCGCTGATACCCACTTCATTTCTGAGCTGTTGGGTTTACTCTTCTGTTTGCTCAGAAAGCACAAACCAAGCTGCCTGGGTTTGAGAACTCTCTAGTCTGAGGAAAAAGCCACTAGAAAATGTGTTTGTCCACTTTTGCTCATACCTGATAATGCCGCGCAGCTCAGGCTTTCCTTTTGAAACTTATTGTTTGTGAGGTGTTCTTGCATTTATTTTTTTGGCTCTGTGTGTGTGGGGAGGGGGGCAAGCACTCTGTTTCTAAGCCGACCAGGTTTCAATCTGCAGTCTCGTTGCTGGTATCGCTGCTGCTGTGCCTCGGAGGGTGCCGGCTCGCCCTTGGTGTCCCAGTGCGCTGTCGGCGGAGGGGCCCGACCTCCTGCCCGGGAGCCCGGGGCGCTGTCCGCCGCCCCCGGTGCTGAAGCCGCTCCGCCGGGGGTGGAGGACGCGTGTCCCGCCTTGCCTTGTTCTCAGCGTCTGTCCGTAGGCTGGCAGCGCACGTGTGTGCGCAGGGGTGTGTGTATCTCTTTGCCTGTGAAGGGGGAAGGTGGTAGGAAGGAAGTAAAGCTGTTTCTTCAACCCACGGATGCAGTCGAAGCTAAAGTGATGCTTGGGGCACAGGAAAGAACCTCTTCCTCGCGTGCCTATTGCTTGCTTTTCATTTAGTGCATTCCGTATCTACACTTGCTGCTCAACCACGGCTTGCAGAGCTATCTTTCCTACAGCTGTTAGGAGTCAAGCTGCATTCCCCAGTCATTGTATTCTGTCAGGACATGGTCAGAGTTTGGCTGCAGCATGCAGCTGTTTAGCTGTATTGGAACTTTAAATCCACTTTTATTAATGAACCATAACCAGATGCAGTGAATACTGCTCTTCTCCACCCTTAATTGCAACCACTAGTTAAGAACTATCAGGTTTTTATCTACTTCAGCTGTAAGTTATAATTATACCATTACTGCTGTTATCTGTATTGTTGAACAACTGAGAGATTGCATACACAGAGTCGATTATACAGTTTGAGTATAGCATGTATTTGGTCTGGGTCTTTAAAAAACACAATTTGCAAGTGATTACAGTGCAGCTTCTGCCTCCCCTTGTCTTTCGATTATATTAACAGCTCTGCTTTGTTTGATTTTCCAAAACATACCAGTTTATTATGTTTGTTTCTAAATATTGATCAATTGACTCACAATTATTACCTAGCATGAGTTGACAAAAGCTGTTGGATTAGTTTTGCCTGGTATGGGTTTTTTTCTGGTGTTCCCAAACTGATTAAAATACCAAGTTGTTTTCCAAACCCAGGGTTATTTTCTCTATTATTATACATATGCAAATCCTATTAATCTGAGTTATGTGCTCATATCAAGAGGATAATATTTCCCAAAGGATTAAAATTACCTCTTCTGCCAAAATTAATGTAGCTAGAGAACATTGTAAAGCTATAGGCGGCTATAAATTCTTTTTCCATATTTGATACTAAATCAGTTCCATACAGAATTTAATTTTTTATTTTCTGAACAACTTCCTCCAGTGCAGCACTAGAGGAATGTGGAATGTGCTCTCACTTTTGGGTGGTGATCTTTTGTTTTCTTTATTATGATTAGCAATCTGGCATTGCTCTGTCTCTTAACATCCATCTTTGGCTTTTCGTACACATCTTCTTCAAAGCAGTTTTCAAATTGTCTTTCTAACTTTCTGATTCAGGCATCTAGAAGCTAATTCCAAATTACTTCTGAAAACTTGGGCCTGTATCTGTGACAGTTGTCCAATAGCATAATCTATTTCCTGGTCCTGTGCCAGCTGATAAGTTCAAGTGGTTTTTATTGGTTTTGACCTATTACAGCTTTTGGCTGATTTCTATTCTTCCTGTTGCAAAATACCATACTTTTTAAATGGCAACGCATGGTAGGTAGCTTTCAAGTTTGATAAAGTGGCAGAGGTGATGACTGATAAGGAAATAGACTGCTTAAAAGTCATTACATCCAAGATGTGTGAGCTTTTCTCCTGTCTCCCCCTTCATGCAGCTGCTTGGGGAATCCCTGTCAGAATTTTATTGATGTTTGTTAGGGAAGGGGGGAACTACTGTGCTCAGTTGATCTGGTCAGGTTCTCTTTTAGCCCTTCAAGTGTTAGTCATTATTGAAGCTATTTCTATACACAGATAGATACTCTTACTCCTCCCTAGCTGAAAAAGAGTAAGATTTGCACTGCAATCTTCTGCAAAGCTGATTCTAGCAGACTGGCTTCTTGTTAAGTGGTGCAAGAAGCTGTCTTTATTTCAGCTCCTCAATCGTTCAGGGAGGTCACCAAATGTCGGCCTTTGTTTGAGCAAGGCTGGTTGTCTACTTATTTAACTTGGGAACGGAGACTCGGAGAGAAAGCAAGCCAATGCCTTGGAGAAGATGTAAGGCCAGAATGACTGCAGCAGCTGTACTAGGGGTCAGCAGAGAGGGGATGTTCCTTCAGAAAAAATTAGCTTCCATGCTGTGAAATGGGAAGAGGGATATAATGTGCATATATTCCTCTCACCCTGACTTCAGGTGTGTACCAGTGGTGCAACCAAACAGAAGCCAGAGGGGCGGCAGGAGGAGTGGAGGAGCTGGGCTCTGAAGAGAGAGGACAGAGGGGGAAAGGGGTAGTGACAGATAGAACTTGATAGAGATGGTGCAGCCTGTGCAAGCTATGGAGCCCAGCTGGCTCGCTCGGCCCTGCACAGATTTTTAGTGCTTGGAAGTCACTCAGTAATCCCACTGAAGTAGCTGGATCCTCAAGTGACTTAAGTCATTTGTTGACTTCAGCCAGGGATCTGAGCCAGACTGTAGAAATATACATCACTGCTCTCCTTCAATGATGAAAGATCTGTTTTATCTCTTTGTGGTGTGGAGCCACATGTTCTCTTGGAATGTGTTCTGGGAAAGCAAAGCTGAGAGGGAAAGGACTGAGTGGCTGAGCATAGCTTTGCCATGTGTACAGAAGAAAGGTCCTTGTGTCTAGAAAGGCAAGTGAACTTGGTGCCATTTGCTGTTCTTAGGCAGTGACGAATAAATCACACGGGGGAGAGGAAAAAATCTACGTCAGCGTGTGTTAGTGCTGCTGCAAGCAGAATTAATTCACAGGGTGTAAAGAGGGAGGAGGATCCTGGCAGAAACTGCTGAATGGCTGAGACAAATGTTCTCGAGCTGGGAAATGTTCATGGTCGGCTGTTTCTGTCATGCAGAGCTGGTGGGGGAAAGCCAGGACACAAAGGGTGACTGTTAGTTGCTTATGCTGGAACTTTCCTACTCTGAACCAGGCACAAAGTTGAAATCAAAAGTGTCTTATATTTTCAGTGTCCTGGCACCTTGCACACTCTGTTTGGGCCCTAGGGTTTCTTACAGCCGTCATGGTAGGCTGCCTCACTGTTACTGTTTGTACCGCTGTGTTCACTGCATTATATAGCTCTAGAGCCATGCAGAATACTTCTCAGGGATCAAAATGATGTATGATTTTGCTTTCTAATGGAAAGATAATGTTATTTGTGTATTAGCCTCATACATGTTGATTTGTCTGGAAGGATATAATACATTTTGCTGCAGCAAACAAGGAGGAGCTTGTGAACTTTATTTTGTTACTATGTAAAATAAGAAAGAATATTTATACAGCTCACTGAGGTGGGTAAATTTTAAACAGATGAAAATAAAGTGAAATTACTTGACTGGATTTTCTGCAGGAAATCTCCATCCCATTAATTTTTAATTTTCTCTAAACCCCATCATTTTATTTAAAAGTCTGTTTTGAAGTTTCTGAGTTTGCCCCGGTCATCCTTACAAATGATTTAACACAGTTAATCATCTCTGCAGTCATTTGAAATGCTATCACATTTGGAGTTGTGTTATTTCTTCCCTGTTTATCCAGTGTGTGTTTGAATATATCCATAGTAAAATACTCTGCATGGTTTCATGATATATGAATAAATGCTTCCTAAAACTATATACAGATTTCAACTACTTTGAGTTTATGGACCTCACAGATTAGAACTAATGTTGAAAGGGTAATCTGAAGGACATAATTGTGTTTTTAAAAATATTTTCCACTTATGGTGGCTTTAGGATTTCAGGTAGAAAAGATGGGTCTCGGGAGAACAGGGGAGAGAGAAATATGCAGTAGTAGGCTTTCTAATACATGTGGGAGGTTTTATTTCTTTTTTGAGAAAGATTAGTAAAATTGCATGCTTGGAAAATTTCCACTTCTAGCTCTGCTCTAATCACTCCTTCAGATTATTGTCATGGAGATCCTGTCATACTTAGGAACCCAAATCAAAGGTTTTGGCAAAGCATTTCTTAATACCTTTATAAAAGGGCCTGCAGAACTGGCCTCCTTTGCCATCAGATGTTGCCTTACAAAACCTTGTGTCTGCACTTTAACTGACAGATGACCGATAGTCTTAATACCGCTTAATTTGGAGTATAGCTGGAGATCAGATGTCTGCCTGTCATTCATTTCCTGGCTGTTTTCCAGCCCTGGGAGCATGAGTACACATACCAGGAAAAATGAACATCCAAACTGAAAGCCACCCTTCATGTGGCAGGGTTAGGTCATTTGAGATAACCTGCTCTTCCCCAGGGCTAAGTGCAGTGGCTGAAAGCACCTCTGTATCAACAGGCAGTTTAGAGGGGAAGAGGTCGTATCAGGAACTTGGGTTTTAACTCTTGTACTTGACTTTGGAAGCCTCTGGTTTAAGACTGTGACCTTCACAGAGTGCCAGATGGGAATAAGTTCTCCAAGTCCTGTTAAAGAGGAGAGATGCCCCTGCTTCACCAGCTGTCATCCAACAGGAATTGTTGATGCAGACTTGAGTTAACAAATATAACTGAGGACAGTTTGAAGGGAAGGGCGAAGTTAGTCAAAATGATGGAACTGGCAAGAGTAAAATGATGTAAGATCCATGTCTCTGAATGCTGGAAGTTATGTTTTCGTGGCACTGCACATATGCATTACCTTTCTGAGTCGGGGGGCAGATGATACCCGTGCAGTCAACAGCATTGACATTGCTGGGAAACAGCTGTGATGGGAGATAGAAGGAAGGAAGGTACGTGCTTGCTTTGGGATCAGAATGTGCAGAACTGATGCCTTGTAAAACTGACTGCAGTATGTGTGACTTTAAGGCTGCAGTAGTGCTCTGTTATTAACCTGGTCCTTCAAGAAAATTGATGTTGCAGAATTTGCTTGAATAAGAAGTTACCTCTATCTTTGTGTTTTATTCGATGAGCTTGTTGGGTTAACTACAGCTGAGTCTATTCCTGCAAGCTGGGATGATGCAAAATCCTTTTTGTTTTTTTTTTCTGTTTCATCACGAACCATAGATCTCTTCTTCAACTGGATCTTTAAGGAAACTGCATTTTTCCAAAACTTCAGAACAGGCAACGTTGTTCAGAATTATTAGCTGTAAAATCTAGTAAAAAGAAAGGGCCTAATCCTCAGTAACAGGTATAATTAACTTTAATGCTTAATTACTCTGAGTCAACTAATTGGTTTCATTGGGACTACTCACAGTAATTCTCAGAGCTAGGCATGTAAGTGTCTTCAGAATCAGTCTCATAGTTTGTAGGTTTTTGCAATATGACAAAAGTCATTAGTCCTGAAAGAATGTCCTGGGCTGTCTGTTTTCAAATATAAAATGTTAATGAAATATTGTGTTATTAGAAGTTATTTCTTGTGCTTCTACTTTAGACCATAGAGTCAGTGTGAAATATTATACTTACATAGCGAAATAAAACTTGGCTGCCTTCGCATTTTCTTGGTGATGAATGTTCATGACTATGTATCTCTTGTGGATAAGGTGCAAAAAATGTCACTTTTAACATTTTAATCATATTAATGTGGTGTATTTTACATGGTAATACAACTTCTTGATATAGTCCACTAAAATGTTTTCTTCATTCAGAATACTAGTTGGGTAAAATTATTTATAATCATGCGATTCTGTTACCTTCATTTATAATGCATTGGTGGTCTTATTTAATATAGATATGCTGAAGCTATAGCTGGACCCTCAGTATATGGTCACCTTACCTAGGTTTCATTGTAGAGGCAATGTTCCTGAATATTTAAAAGACAATAATTAGTGCCTTTACTGCAGACTTTGTAATAATTTTCATATCTTGAAATTCCAGTTCAGTGTATAAGAATGTGAAGATGACGTCCAAAGAAGAATTTAATGAGTAGCAATTTCAGCAAGAACATAGGGAGGCAGATTTGAAAAATTAAATGCTCATATTTCTTCTGCATTCCAGATTCACTGTGGTTTCATTCTGGTTATGAAGTACATAAGACTGGGGAAGTATGTGACAAGAGTTTGCATATACTTGTGTTTTTATATACTATATGAACACATGCCATTTTAACTATGACGGATAACAACTGCAGTGCATATTTTGGTTAATCAGAACATTCTTGCTATGCATAATTTATGTTGCAATATTATTTTTACGGTTAGTGGATACAGTACTTGGACAGACAGACATCTGGTTAATAGTTTATAAGTAAATTAAATACTTGATGTATTATTAAAATGAAAGAGAAATTTCATCAGGGCTAAATCTAATTCTATGCTAGAATGTTGGAAAGTTGTTTAAAGCCTGACTCAAGCTTGATGGCCCAAATTTGGGAGGACCTGTTTTGACTGTGACACTTGTCTGCCAGTGTGTGCTTATTTCTGTTCTGTGGGTAAAAGGATAAGGAGTCTACTGACAGATTTGAGAACTGGGGTGCATGAGGTGCATGTCCTTGGGAAAAATGTTCCTATGTTCCCTTGTTCAATCAAGTGTTACAATAGTGTCAAGTCATCATAAACAGCATTAAAAGACTCTCTTTCAAGCTAGTCCCGTTTTGCTACAGTTTTGCCATAGGAATCTGTCTCAGAACAGAAAATATGCTTCCAGTTAAAATGAAATGGGAAATTAATACTTATATTGCAGTGTTCCTTGAGAAAGAGATTAGTCCCATCTGACGTCTGTAATGGTCCTTTGTTTTCCTTGCTGAGTTCACTGATAGTGCAGTTTTCATACTTAATTTTTTTCTTCTGTTTTCTTGCACCAGAGACGTGCTAGAAACAAATGTGGAGACCTTGAAGGGGCTGTGCTTGATGCATGAGGCATCTGTAATGTTTGGAGGAGAATGGCTCTTCCCCATGCCCAGCCTCAGTTGTGGGAGCACATGGGTGTAAAGGTCATGTTGTGCAGTATGCTGTGAAGAGGTCCGTAGCTGACTATCTCATGTGAGCTCTCAGCTCCTGGCTTCTGTGGGGTTTTGTCATTGTTGGCATCTCTCTTTTCCTGTCACCTTTTCCATTCTCCGGTGTTTATCAGGGCTATGGATGTGGGTAGCACCAGTGTTGGGCAGCAGCAATGTGTTGGCCTGCGGCTTCTTGAGGGCTATGCCTGCTGTCTTGGCAGACATGCCATACCAGCATTTAAAACTAAGTTGGGAACTATGACTTTAAATGGTCACCCTGCATCCTTGGAAGCTCTGATAAAGAGCTATTAATCTACATGGTGCTTCCATGAGCCCAGTTAAGGCAATCATTCCCCAGAGCAATGATCATTCCTGCTCTCTGCATAGACACTGCTCTTCTGGTTGTGGGTAGAGGTGGTTTATTGAAAATACTGAGGTGGAGAGTTAGGAATAAACTGTATTAAGCTGCTAATGAGTAGTCATTGTTTATATTTAAAGCAGTTTAGCATGTTCATCCGTTCATGAACAATTTAATTTTGTCTTAGCACTTTCTTTGTTCATCATCCTTTATGACTCGCACTACACACCAAGGCTCGTTTGAAATGTGCTGAATGTTTTTCCAAATATCATTAAAAGTTTTTTTTCAAAAATTACTTTTTTCTTTTTTTTTTCACAATTACTTACTAGGTTTAAATAGCCAAATATAAATGAAAAGCAATTGATCATTTTAATTTTCGCTGTGTGGAAGAACAGCAAAATCTTTCAAAGCTAATAATAAAAAATTAACCGGGGCTAACTAATTACATGTAAAATGATAGCCTATAATTATAAGGCAAGAAGAAATCAATAAAGCTCGATTTGTAATTTAGTCTTATCTCAAGGCTCGGAAGAACAAGCTATTCTGTGAGATAAATTTTATAAGATTGCTTCAAATAATAATCTTTTGAACTAATTAGTTGATAGTTTTATTTATTTTTTAAAGAAAACAAGATAGGCATCACTGAATAACCTTGGAGTTTAACCTTGCAAGCTTTCCCCTCTGGAAGCAGTTGGTCTAACAGCTTAGTCAATGTTAAAGGAGAGCCAGGGGGAGAGTGGTAAAAATATTTGGTTGAGAAGTATCATTACACAGATGGAATACAGCTTTTTGTTAACATGCTTCATGACATAATAGTAGGAAACCAGGGGAAAGAATCACCAAAATTAAGGCAACACAGGACATGTGTTGTCATTGAAACATTTCAGGGCTTACTAAACTTAACTGCTCGCAGTTAGTGCTGCCCTAGGCAGCAGAAACATGATATTAGCGGGTACCCACCGCAGTGGCTGTATTTATACCTAGAGGTGTGTGTCAGCAGCCTGAGGAGCGTGCAGGGACCATCTGTTAACCAGCATGAGTCTAAAAGGCTTAAAGTGGGCAGCAGAGGGATCGCTCTAGAAGTTGTGCAACTTACTCTTTCAATTATGCAAGTCAGTGGCAAGTAGACAGGTCCCAAGCAGTCCTAGGTGTTCCTTCCTGCATTGTAGCTGTTTCAGGATATGTTTCTTCTGTGGCTTTTGGCAAGATGTACTGACATTTGTAGCCAATTAAAAGTAGAGCCTAGTTGAGAGGGAGGAAAATGCAGGGCCTTCTTCCTTATCATTCTGGAGATACATCCAGCTTTTAAACTTCATTCTTCCCTCTGTTGCTAAAATAAAACGTTGTATCAGCTATATATCAGTGTGTTTTATAAGGCAGCACTTAGCTTTCATTACAGCTCACGACAGAAAGAAAAATATTGTTATCAGCAAGAGACAGAGGGATATACAGAGGAAGAGAATGTGGTGACAGTATTAGCCAAACGTAAAATCCAGAGCTGTTTTTGCAGAGCATCATTCAAAACATCTGACCTCCTGTGTAACTTTCTGTTACTGTGTTAGAACACGTTTGGTCTTGTTGGTTCACTTACGTGGGGCCGTGGGATTATGTGTATGTGTGCAGTAGAGCTTTTGTGTACTGCAGCCACTCGTGTATGGCCAACTTCCCTGGTTGGATGGTACATTGTGGGTGGTTTGTCTGTGGGAACTGGCTGTTTTACCCCTTTTAGAAGTTTACACTGGATTTAATACAGAATTTGAAAGTGCATTAAGCAAGGAAATGTTGGTTGGATCTTGAAGAAGATATTCTCAGTAGTTTAGACCAATTTTCATATTTTGGTTTAGCTGGCTTGCTATCTTAGAAAAAGATCCAGGACTGTATGTAAAGGTGGCCCTCATCTATTTGTTTTATTAGGTGGGAGGGATAATATTCCTGCTGCTCACAGCATGACCCCATCATTCATTGAATACATGAACGTATCTGTTGTCCTTCCCCTGTCTTCAATTGTGCCCTGAGGACTTCAGGATAAGTCATCTCCAACCTCCATGTACAGCCTTTCCTTGTGGAGGAAGCTCAGAAGACCTAGAAAGGATACAGAAGGAAAGGATTAGCATGGTGAAGAGGACTTGTATTGTGTCTTTCGTCAATCACAGGGGCTTTAATAAGTAAGCTTAATAATTGTATTTGCTAATGATTTTTCCTTTCCAAATTTTGATCAAGACATTTTCTGGGAAGAATGGGTATTTACAGTGTAAGGGGGAGAATGGCCAAAGTGGTTTCAACCATTCAGATACATTTTTTTCCCTGCAAAGGATTTTTGGACTGAAGAAAGATGTTCCTCTGTGCTGAAATTGAATGTGCTGGTTTTTTTGTTTTTTCTGCCTACTGGGATTTAGAGGACTGTATTTTTTAAGTACAATATCTCACATGCTTCCCATAGGGCATTACCAAACCAGTTTCTATTAATCTCTATGCAGAGAGTGTTTTATGTGAGACAAAGATATTATTTCTTGATATATTTTTTGCACCTTGCTGTCCAGCTGCACAGGTATTTATGTGTATCCTTAAAGTTTTTATTCTCCTCTGCAAATGAAAACCTTGAGCACTAATCTCTTTCTTCTGACAAAGTCCTCTGATGCTTTTCCATTAGGAATCCCCTTCCTTATTTCCGTGCCATTCTGTGTGGTAAGGGGGATGCTTTCTCTGGAGGGCATACCCTCCCCTCTGAAATCTGCATCACAGTCATTTTCCTTTGAAATTGGAGAACTAACATGTTTGTAACAGAGTTTCTCTGTACTGGGATTCATACTGGATAAAGAACTGACTACAAAATCCAGTAAAGGTTCCTTTTCAACCCTTTATATACAGGCTATGTAAAACTACATTGGCCTCAGGGCAAAGGGTGAAGCATACGTTTAGTGCACAGGAGTTTCTTATGCCATTGCTACGTCTTGTTGCTGCAGTTACATGATTTATCCTGTGAGGATTTGTGTTGTGTTTGCTATTACATGCACCTCACCTTAGAAACCTTTTCTGGTGGCTTCAAAATTAAGTAAAAATGATGTATTTGAAAATTTTTCAGGCTTCTTTCTCCTCCGTATCCCCTCAGGAAAAGAATACAAAATATGAGCAGGTAAGTTTCCTTTTAAGGAAGTTTTCAAGTAGTTCACAGTGGCTTGAAAAAAAATGAAAAATGTTCAGAAAAGTATTTCTGACTGTTTTCCTGTTCTTTTAAATAATGTGTCTATCCTACGGCCCTCGTATATAATAAGATTTTTAGTCCCAGATGGGTAGGGAATAGTTATTTGCAGCTCGGCTTATGTTTTGCACTCTGTCAGAGTGAGTCTCCCAAAACAACCCTTAAATGTTTGCAGGGTAATTAAGGTTCACTGGTACAACAGTAACTAGATTCCATATTTAATTAATCTCTCTGTAAAGTAGAATTGCTGCATCATATCTGAAATACTCTTTGATGATATTAATGAAATATCTTACAGGAACTTTAGCTTGATGATCAATGCGGTTAGTATTTAAATTTTCTGCAAATTGAGCTTCTATTACACAGATAATATAGCTTCTGATAGATCAACATTACAGCATCCTTGTTCAAATAGATACATATTCTATTACAGTTCTGTAGCCATGGGAAAGAACTGCTGCTTCACAAATGGCTTACTGTGACTCTGGAAGGACCCAATTCAGGAAAACACTAGTGCATCAAGATTCATCATTAATAAACATTAGAAGTATGTTCTGAATTGTTCTCTAAGTTGCAAAGGAAAATCTGCTCTGTGGAGACCATCATAGAATCATAGAATGGTTTGGGTTGGAAGGGACCTTTAAATATCAATAAGTCTAACCCCTTGGCAATGAACAGGGAAATCTTCAACTAGATCAGGTTGCTCAGAACCCTGTCCAATCTTACCTTGAATGTTTCAAGGGATGGGGCATCTGCCACCTCTCTGGTCAACCTGTTCCAGTGTTTCACCAACCTTATTGTAAAGAATTTCTTCCTTTTATCTAGTCTAAATCAACCGTCTTTTTAGTATAAAACCATTGCTCCTTGTCCTGCCACAACAGGCTCTGCTAAAAAGTCTGTCCCCACCTTTCTTGTAAGCCTTAAGTACTGAAAGACTGCATTAGGATCTCCCCAAAGCTGTCTCTTCTCCAGGCTGAACAATCTAATCTGTCTCTGTCTTACCTCATAGGAGGGGCATTCCCTCCTTCTGACCAATTTTGTGGGCTGTCTCTGGACACACTCTAACAGGTCTATGTCTTTCTTGTACTGAGGACCCCAGAGCTGGATGCAGTTCTCCAGGCGGGGTCTCATGAGAGTGGAGCAGAGAGGGAGAATCACCTTCCTTGACCTGCTGGCCACGCTGCTTTGATGCAGCTCAGGGTGCTGTTGGCTTTCTCAGCTGCGAGTGCACATTGCTGGGTTATGCCCAGCTTTTCATCTACTCGTACCCCCAAGTCCTTTTCCTTGCATCCCCCAGCCTGTATTGATATTTCGAGGCTGCCCTGACCCGGGTGCAGCACTTCACAGTGGGCCTTGTTGGACCTTGTGAGGTTCCCATGAAGCCACTTTTCAAGCTTGTCCAGGTGCCTAAGAATTTCAGCACCTTCTTACTTTGTATGTTTCAGAAAACAGTAAAGCAGCACCACTCTCAGTAAAAGGGTTGGCAGGATGTGGAGTAGATGAGGTTCTTCTCATACATTGCTGTTAGGACTTCTGCGTTGTCCTGGGAGGCACAGACCCTGGGGTACTGGCACACCTCTTCAGAACTGTTCATGACTCTACAAAGTATCGTATTTAGAACCGTGCTGTGTCCATGCGCAGAAGCCTGTAGGGATCAGACATTGGAGAGAAAGGGGATGAGTTCATCACGTCAACTCCAATAGTGGTTCCTGCTGCTCTTACTAGTAACTGTTCTTCGGAGCCTCGTGCTTTCCCTGCTTGCACAGTTAGTTACAGATTGGGTCAGGTCAGACCCAATACAGTCAGGTCAGATTGGGTTTACTAAACCAAATTCTTGGAAATGAGGGTCACAGATGTGTGTGTCTGATGTGCACCCTAATATTTGGCTGGCTTGTACCAGTTTTAGGAGTGCAGGAGTGTTCCCCAGGTCCCTCATCACAGTATGCCACTGATTTTGCTTTTTGTCTTCCACCTGCCTTGGGCTGCTGGCCCACACAACCTCATAACAGCTCTCAAGTTAGACAGACTTGTGGTTGCCACATGTGCTGGGCTACTTGTGGTTTCTGCCTATACACAGTTTCTCTATGAGGAAGAAATCCAAATCTACAAAATATTTGCCAGCTCTTTCCAGATCTGAAGCAACCAAGTCAGAGCAGTATTAAAAGCCTGTCCCTGGATGTCTGTAAGTCTGCGTACTTTTATTTGCATTCAAAGAACATCTCCACAGAGCACGCATGGCCAGTCTGACACATCCTAGAAATGTGTATTTCTATCTAGGCAAAACTATATCCCAAGGAAAGCTACCCACCCAACCTTACTACTGTCCTTGGGATGCCCTCTGGGAAGTAATTTGTAGCTGACCTCATGGTGCCTGCACTAGAATGAGACTTTTCTGGCCTGCTAAGGGTGCTGATGTGCTATATACTTCATTGTATTATCACACTAATGCGCCAGCAAGGTGAAAAAAAATCACTTTCTAGTGTTTCTCATCCTAGAAGTGTTAGCAAATAATAATTGACTATATTGAAATGTTAGTAGATGCTGCTGAATTAGATGGATTCTCTGTTGATACTGAGGAATGATGCACTGAAACGAGTTCTGAGGTATTCTTCTGAGGCCTTGAGCTCTTGTTCTTTTGTAATGTCTTAGGGACAGACAATTCAGGATGTTGTTACTGTCGCAATTCTTAATCGTTGCAGAAAATATTGGTCGTACTCATTGGAAGGTCAGCAAAATCATAGAACAACAGAATCTCTGTGGGTCATTGAAACAGTTTCGTTGTGGTCTTTTGGAGTGCAGGATGATTACTTCATTGCTGATTGACATCTTCAAAACATTGGGTCTTTTGAATTTGTAAAGGGGAGCAAAAGAAATGGATGTAACAGCTAGTAGGTGGTGCTGCTTCATTGGGCAAATCAAGAGCCTGGAAGCTTAAACTTGTACAGCAGTGAGAACTGGGTCTGGATTCTCCTAGATCAGGCTTACCAGTGAGTAGTGGTAGTGATGGATTCAGTTTTCAGTGCTTCTGTATTTTTTGGAATAATGGGGCCCACATGATGCCCAAAAATCAAAAAGCTCCTAGCAAGAAGCTTATTTGAAATACATACAAAGGTGAATTGTTCTCCTGATAGATGGTTGGTTGCTTCAATTTGGGCTTGGTACTCAATAGTTAAAAACTCCATTGTAGCCTTAGTATGGCAGAGAGCTTACTTTGGTGTATGGTGGCTTTTCAAAATCTAGTGAAAGAGCCTATCCTGCTCTCTAATTCAGCATTGCTCTTCACTGAGTGACCTGCGTGTGGTTTTATTAATTGCGTGCTTTCATGGAAGCATGCTAATGTCTTGGGGTTTTCGGCATGGCCACTGTTGGTTTGTTTGGCAGAATTTGATAGAAAATCAGCAGAAAGTGTGACAGTTATGCTTGTTCACATTTGCTTCTTGTCTGTTTGGTGCCATGGATGCAAACTGGGGTGGCTACTGGGAAGTGGATTTTGTGGCTAGAAGGACTTCCAGGAATGAGGGAGGAACCTAGCAGAGATGGTTTGTCACTGAAGTATTTAATGAAAAAGCCAGTCTATGAAAGATGGAATATCTTCTGTCTTAAGCCTCTTCACTTTTAAAGACACATTCTCAAAGCTTTTAAACTCCAATATTAATGCACATTCAAAACTGTATTTATTATTAAGAAAATAACAGTGGAGGTCAGAATTCCAGCCAGGTTCCTTTAAAATAGTAATGTCTGTCAGATGATGCATTATCTGGCAGTTAATGGAGTAGCAGGGGGCCTAGTAGTAGAATCTTAAATGCCAAGAAATGAAAAAGCCAAATGTTGTCATAAATACTCTGCATGCTGGTAAAAGATGAAGGTGAAACTGGATATCAGGCTTTGCCTTTGTACTCAGGATCTCCTTTTTCATGGAGAGACTAGAGTTAGTGGTGGGATGTGAAGGGTAAGGTAATGTTCCATCTAAAGAAGTATGACAGATATTAAACTTAAGTAATTCTGAGTCATCAAGAAATTACAAGATTTATTTTAATTCTTTGTTTCTTTTTGTCTACCTTTTAAATTTTTAATGTGCTCCTGCTCCAGTGTTCATAAAACAACTCAGGATTTAAAGACACAGAACAGTAATGAAAAGAAGAAGAAAATAGCCACCTCTAGTCATCAGATTTATAATCTGCAGTTATCTTCATTTAGTACAATGTAAACATTAAAAAAACCAAAAACCAAAACCATTTGTGGGGAGGAAGAGAGGGAAGAAATCTCTCACCTAAAGCTTAAGCTGAGAATGTATGCTGAGGGCTTTTGGCTTTTTGCTTTAATGCTGCTTCTATAAAAAAAAAAAAGGGAGCTAAAGCAGAATTTTTGTATTGCTACTGCACAGACTGGTTGTTATGTGAATCATCACAAAACTGGTAATCCTCAAAACCTGAGGCTTTATGCTGAGTCCAAAGGTAACACGCTCCGAGCAGCAGGCAGTGGCTGGAGCAGCTCCGTTTATGTCGTTGAGACTGCACAAATGAGGAGGGGCTGCAGAACCGATCTCTGCCTTGAAACCCAGCTCTGATGTGCTGCTGCTCTGTCCTGGGGAAGGGGGGAGGGAAAGGCGCTCAGCAGCATGCCTCCCAGAGCAGAAGGTCACTGTTTCACCTTTCTGCTTCACAAGATGAGAAGACCTGTTTTGCTCATGTGGTCAGTCTGGACCTTGCTGAGCAGTTGTCCTCCTGCTGAGATGTGTGTCCGGCTGGGATAGATGTTTAGTCCAAGGAGCATTGAGGTCACTTATGTATCTTGGCGTCAGCCATGCTCTACTCATGTGTCAGGGAAGAAATCTGCCCTTCAGGGCTTCACTGCTGTGATGCCATTCTGCGCTGCTGCCAATGTGGAGTTATCCCTTGAAGACACACGAATATTTGTCCCTCAATATTTGTCTGAAAAGCACTGATACTTCCCTTCCTGTTTAGATCTGTGTCAATGAGAAGGAACGCCTGTGAGCTAAGCTGCTGTAAACCCAGTGTGAAGGAGATGTAAATAATGCAAGCCCTCATGTTAAAATTATCTGGTTTTTTTCCACCCTCTGCCTTGCTGGTCTGTAGGCAAGATTTCTTAGTGGATGAAGTGATTGATAGATCTGGTTGGTCTTTTACTGAGTAATCCAGAATGGGAGATAGCAGTGCATCAGTTCTACACAAAGCTGAAAGAGAATGAAGTTCATGCATTTTTCAGCCTAGTGTAAATACTGTCTAGTAAATATCAGTGGTCCTGAGCCCCACAGACTTTGGCATCAGCAGGAGCCTGCTCTGGCTTTCTTTTAGTGCAGTTTTTAAGCTGTCTCCAGGGAGTTGTTTACTTTTGGCAAGTAAAGTGACTGAAAATCCAGTAAGTGATCTTTATGACCATCATTTAAATTTTTTGTATTGTATTTGAATACTAATCCCTGGCCAGCCCTGTGCTGTTCTTTCTACTTCCTAGTTCTCAGCTAGTGCATACATAGTTTCATGTTACTCTGCCACCTTTCAACTCCTTTGCTGGGAGGCTGAAAGCAGAAGTGATGAAGACCACAATCACAGCCATTCAGCTGCTGCTCTGCTGGAAGAGGTCAGTGTAACAACAGGGTCAGAACAACATGTTCATTCTCCTTATTGCAGAAATAAGGGACCTCCTAGGAGAACCCTAGTGTGCACACTTAGAATTAAGTTTTGATGATTTAGTTAAGGATGATCTGAAGTGAGAAGAGAGAAGATGGAGTTTCAGACCAGTTCACCATCTCTCAGGCCAGTAGGGTTGCCAATTAAGAGAGCTACCTTTATTTATATTTCAACAGCCTTGTGAATGAAATATGAGTATTTACCCTAAGGATAAGCTTAGAAGAAATCCTCAAAGGATTAGGTTTATGATGCATTCATTTGTAGGTGAAGCAATGTTGGTTTTAGGGTTTGTTTTGGTCTTGGTGATGTATGGTTCAGCTAAAACAGAAACATGGTGCTGTTTCCTATGGGTCTTTACTACTTGGTAAAGTATCATCTAATTATCCTTGTACTTTATTAGTTTCATGCTTTTCTTTTGATGCTGCTTTGTAAGATAGCTAATGTTGGATTCCACTCCATTGCCATGGAAAAGTAGTATTCAACCAGACAAAATAAACACAGAAAGAATCTGTTAGACCCGGGATTTAATCTGCTGTTTTGCTGTACAAGTGTATCTTGAATACCTGAAAAAAACATACCCTCGTTCATACATTCACAAACACCCCCAAATCCTTCCCAATCTATGACCCTGTTTCTGAAATGCCATTTCTAGCCTTAATTGTAGTTTTTAAGAGAGCCAGAATCTTTCAGACATTGCTTCAGCTGGTCAGGATTTCTGCTGAAAGCCCCTTGCTAGATAAGGGTTCATTTCAGCTTGCTGCAGTGTTTCAGTCTTGCACTGCGGCTGAAGCTCAAGAACCTGTGTGCAGTGGGGAAAGGTTTCCTCCCTTTTTCTTATTCTGGGGTTTGGTTCCATAAGAGTGCCATGAGAACATGAACTTCCAGGAAATTCTTTTCCTTTCTGAGGGAGAGATTCTGGAAATTAGTACTCAACCAGGTACCCTCTATTTCATTATTTCAATTATGTAGATTTAATCAGACCTGGATGTGACTGCAGTGGAAGAGGGTGTCATTTTTGAAGAACCATTCTAGAGATTGAAAGGGGAAACATACTTCTCTTCACAAAACCTCTTTTTAGAAAAGCAACACTTTCCTGTTACCAAATGCAAACAACTTAGGTACCACCATCTGCTCTCAGTGTAGCAGATCCCATAATAAGGAATGCCTGTGTGGCCATTCAATCAAATAAGAAATTAGTTATATATTTAGTGTAATTGAACATTTGTGGTAATGTGTATTGCTGATAATTCATACTGACAGTAAGCTCTGAAAACATCAACCTGAATATTTTCTGACAAAAATTTCCATGTGGCAAAACATACATGTGCCTGTAGTCATTTAAAAATTGATGTGGTGTCCTTGTGTGGTTTCCTGAAGCATAGTGCTGATTTATGAGCCAGTCATCTAAAGAAAAAATAAATGCATCTCTTGTGAAATGAGTGTTGAATACCTTCCATATACTTATATTTCTTTATATATATCTATTTTTAGTGCTTGTTGAACCTCCAAGGGTACCTGTGAATCCTTTCATTAATTTTTTTTCTTAATCTTAAAAAATAGAGAATACAGCTGGTTTCCATACATCCCTCACTTTTCTCCTTTCAAGTGGCTTTTAGACTTTGGTTTTCAAGGTAATTCCATATATAGGTGGTCTTGAGGTAGCCTACAGAATCACAGAGTGGTTGGGCTTGGAAGGGACCCCTGGACATCATCCAGTCCAAACCCCCTGTCAAGGCAGGATCACCTAAAGCAGGTGACACAGCAACACATCGTGGTGGGTTTTTAATCCTCCAGAGAGGGAGACTCCACAACCTCCCCGGGCAGCCTGTTAAATGCTCTGCCACCCTCAATGTAAATAAATTCTTCATGTTGAGGTAGAATTTCTTGTGTTTCAGTTTATGGCCATTGCTCCTCCTCCAGTCGCCGGGCACCACTGAAAAGAGTCCAGCCCCATCCTCTTGGCACCTGCCTATGAGATAATTATATGTGTTAATGAGATCCCCTCTCAGTGTTCTCTTCTCCAGACTAAACAGGCCCAGCTCCTGCAGTCTATCCTCATGAGATGCTCCAGACCTCGAATTATCTTTGTGACCCTCCACTGGACTTTCTCCAGGAGCTCCTTGTCTTTTTTGTACTGAGGAGCCCAGAACTGGACACAGCACTCCAGATGTGGCCTCACCAGGGATGAGTAGAGATTCATAGAGGTTGATAGAGGGGAAAGGAGATGATACCAACCAACACCTAAAACAAAAAAAGCCCAACACCACCAAAAGAAAACTCCAAGAAATAGTGGCCACCCTGTCAATTCAAATCCTTTCCATGTGGAAGCTCAAATAAAAAGTTTTGAAATGCTGACTAGAGTTTGCCTGATACCTCAGTTGCTACAAATCAGTTGTGCTTTATTTATATTTCTGTGTCTTCCTATCAGCTATGTTCCCTTTTGCCTAAGAGAACATACTTAAAACTAAACTTAAATCTGTTCTTTTCTTTTTGAAACAATAAATTTTGAAATTATTTTATAGACTGTGCTGAAACTTTTAGTTTAACCAGTTTGCTTTTTGTTTTAAACAAAATTTTATTTTTCTGAACAAACCAAGGAGGTTTATTTGCATTTGCTAGCAAATGCAGCAGACAGTTGTAATTTCAGTACATTTTCAAACAAGCCAGAGAAACAACCTTTGAACATGAGTTAATACAATGGGCAAGCAGAAAATTTGAACTGATTCACAAACAGCTTTTTTTCTTTCCTGTTTTTTTCCTTTTTTTTTCCTTTGCACAAATCTGGAGCTATCACTATGTGCATTTATGTCTTGTCTGTCAGACAACACATTTCTAGATGCAAAAGTGAAATCAATTCCTTTTTAAATGGATAAATAGGAATAAAGTAATGTTCTGATGTCTCAGAGAAAGATTCAGCAATGGAAGCTAAACAACAATACTGAGGCTGCTTCCATGGTCAGTGGAGAGCTCCCTTTTCCCCAAACAGTTCATTGGACTTCTTCCTGCAGAATCCCTGCCTTTGTACAGAGAAACTCCTTAATCTTCTGTTGAAGTGGCAGGGATTTTGTGCTTTGGAAATGTATTTGATCAAAGAAGATTTCTTAGACAGTTAAAGCTGTTAAATCTCAGTTAACTTGTGTTTTGCAGGTCTTGGGCAACTTTAGATTCATCAAAACAATATTCTTTGCCGTTCAGTGTTTCCGGTTTCTGGACATTATCTCTTCTCCCTCTACCCACTGTGTGAATTCCACATATTTTGAAAGCTTGTCAGTGATGAAAGTGTCTACTCTTGTGATGTCTTTTTTCATTACGGTGTTACAAGTACTTTGCTGCACTCTATCACTGGGCGTGAGACATCTGTTATTTTAATTGACATAGAAAGCTCAAAGTTGGCTAGCTTTAATAATTATTTTTCTATACTTGCAGGAAATTATCATTGAAGTTGGTTTGCCATATTGCTTCCAAATCTGGGAAAATACTGGTTAGCTCTTTTGCAGCTTGATTAAAATTGATGAAAATTTAAAAATGTAAGACCTTCCAGAACCACATGGCGAAAAAAGTAGAATAGCCAGAATTGGAGGAGGCTGTAATGAAAAGCTTTTGACTTAGAGTGCTAATGCACTGAAAATGCATGCTGCTTGTACTCTGACCAAAAACTTGTATCTGATAAAGGCTGTTATTTGAGAGAGAGTGCTGGCTGTGGAAGAGAGCCTTCAGGATTGTGGAAGGAAGGTTTCAGGAATATGATTGCCTTCTGTGGTCAGACACCATTTGTTTCGTGCATGAAGTCCACCTATTTCCTCACTCCAGCTGGAACTAGCGCTTGCCCAGAAAACCATCTAGTAGAAGAATAGTTCCTGACTGTTTTTGCCGTATCAATTGTCTGGACCAGATAGGGAGGGTACAGGTGTTTACAGCTAGGAGGGAAAAATCCTGTATCATCTTGTATTTAAATCGGATTACCTTACTGTGGAGCCACACCTAAAGCCACAGCAAGGGCAACATGAGGATGGCTGCTCTGATATCTAATTTCAAAGAGTTCTCAGCATCAGCAAAGCTCGTGCTTGTGTTCGTCAACAAAGGATCATTATTCAGGACTAGGAAGAGCTTTGAAAGAGATCATTGTGTCCAGCTCTCTGCTCATGTAGCCTATCTGATGTTTGACCTATGCATTCTCTGCTTGGTTCAAGAGTGTTGAGCTCTTCTATACTTCAGAAGTGCTACTGGCAGCATTACACTGGATAAAGGTATATGAGTTTTTTTGTTTGTATGCATTTGTTTTGCCAAACATATGTAAAAGCATGAATCATGCAGCAGGACACTGTTATTGCTGTACAAACATTGTTTCCCAGAACTGAAACAAGCTGTACTTGCAGCTTTTACACGTTTTTTTGTACATCCATATCCTCACTCAAGAGAATTTCGTTGCTTTTATCCATTGACTCTGTCGCAGTTAAAGCAACTGAAGTCATAAATGTAAGCTTAAAAGCTTGTCTATACCTAAGTATTTCAGTGAACTGGGACCCAAGGAATGTTCTTGCAACTCTCCTCGCTTCAGTTAATTGTAGCTGTTCTCACCTGTGAATGCAACTTGGTTTAAGATTTCAGCAGCTGGATTTCAACTATCATAGCAATTTCTCTTGCACGAGTACAAGTTAGAACAGTAACCATGCAATGGAAATCCTGAAAATCAGCTCTTCGGGCATTCAGCATTTCATTTGCTTGCTAAACTGTCACTTCCCTATGTTTTACAATATCCATTCAACTGTAATTTTTGCTTCTGGTTATTCTTTATTGTAGCAATGTGCTGTTGAATGTATACTGTTAGTTTTTTGTTATTACTTAAGGGATGGGTTTTCAAATTCATGGTTTTCAATGGTAGGCATGAGCCTAACAAATAAAACTTCTATCCACTTCAGTAGTATCAGCTAAGTCTATAAGCAGTGCTTTAGAAAATCCTCAAAAGAAGCTGTAATAGCAACTATTTCTCAGTATGTCAGAGTTGTAAGGTTTGAGGATTTTAAAAGAATTTCCAATTAAGTTTTATAAAAGTAGTCTTTTTATTCATGTGCATTTGGACTTGTATAATTGGCAAAGTTGACTTGATGTTGTTTAGAAAATATGCTGCAGACATGCTTTTCATAATAGAAGTAATTGATCAGCCTGGCTCCTTTTCGTGTGCTCCCAGTGCTTCTAAAAACTGTCTCTGTGAGCACTGTCCTTTACTCCACCCGGACAAGGTGCCTCCTGAAGACAGGTCACTTGCCTGAGTGAACTTTGAGGTTGTTCTGGTCTCTGTATACATTCCCTGGGCTGCAAAGTTATTTAACTTTAAAAGCTGTAGAGAAAAATATCATAGTATAAACTTTTCTAAGAATTTTTAATAATCATTAATGAGCCAGACATTACTCAGGTTTTGACTTCAGGAAGCTGAAGACAAAGAGATATTGCTATTTTGTCTTCCCATGTGGCTCAGCATCGAGAACTTAACTGGTAGTGAAGCTTTGGTACTTAAACGATTATATGGGGCTTTTTGTGGCTATCACACTATGGAGACTGAGCAGAAGACCAAAGATTGTGCTTGAGGGGCCTCCTACAATGCTCTGTATGAGGAAGGGATACAGGTGACTCTCCCTCTCTTCTCCACTCTCATCAGACTGCAGCTGGAGTACCGTGTTCAACTCTGGGATCCCCAACATAATAAGGACATGGACTTGTTGGATTGAATCCAACCAAAAGGGATCCTTCAGGATGGCTGGAGAGGGACTTTTTATAAGGGTATGTAGTGATAAGACATGGGGGAATGGCTTAAAACTGTCAGAGGGTGGGTTTAGATGGAAGGGATTCTTCACTATGCAGCTGGTGAGGCACTGTGGACGCCCCATCCCTGGAAGTGTTCAAGGCCAGGTTGAATGAGACTTTTAGCAACTTGGTCTAGTGGAAATTGCCCCTGCAGTGAAGGAGGGTTGGAAACGCATGGTCTTTAAGGTCCATTACAACACAAATCATTCTTAAAAAGAAAATGAAAGGATAAGAGAGATCTACTCCCTTCCCTCTTGGCAAAGTTCCCTAAACTCGGTTCGCCCAGTTATTTGCCAGTGATGAGAGTAATGTCTTCTGACTATCCACACACTATTGCAATATTCTGCAATTTTAGAGCTATTGAAGTAGTGCTGCCAAGTAATTAGTGCTCTGTTAATGATATGGGAACTGTCAGTTTGATAATTGTGGCTATAAACTGTTCCTCTCTCCTCCTTCCACACCTCTCTCTTTTTCTTTCTCTGGACCCATCTCTTCATTCGTACACATGCCCACAGGTATGTCCTGACCCTTGCCAATATTTGAGAGGGATAATATCCTACCAAGTCTCTTTTTTGGTTATAAAGCCAAACACTGTCTGATTGCATGTTTTTTATTGCTTGCACATGCAAATGTTAGCCTTGCATAATGGTCCAGGTTGCACTTAAATTTTTCTTTTAACACCATACTGAAATCAACCATGAGAGGATTATGGGAAAATTTTGAAAGTTCTCACTGTTTAATAAGGTTAATAACTTAAAAATAGGAACCATTAGCTCTCCAGTCCCCAAATATGACCATCACTATTTAGATTTGAGCAGCAAGACAAAGGAAAGACTTAGGGTTACTGTGTTCTTATGATAGTCTTTAGCTAGGTTAAATTTATCCGGTTTATCCCTGGAAAGGATAAACTGTCTGTTGAAATGAGTGCTTGTTCATTTTTGTGTAGGGGGAACACCACAGGACAAAAGGCAGACACATCCTCCATCTACTGAAAGTCTAATCTTGCTACCCTGTTTTGAAACATATCACAAAATATGCCCAGTAGGATTGAAATATAGTCTGTAGTGCCAGCTACCAAACCAAACCAAGTGGTTCCTCAGTGTTTCATTTAAGTATTTGTGTGGTTTTTTTGAAATTCAAGAAATCCTGAGTCAAACCACAAGATTGTAGAAGCTGAAAATGATGATTTAGCAGGGAATATCTAATTGGGGAGTGACACTGGCCATTTGTCAGGAATGGGAAGACTCCTGCTGAGTTGCTGACAGCAGTTAATGATACCTCTGACAATTAAGTACTGCTCCTGAAGACTATATAATGTGTTTGGATGTTGCATTCTCAAGGCATTGTATGCAGGGGATAATGGTCTACTTCTGTGCGCTATGTAAATTATTCCCAGAGAAGAGTTGAGGTGGGAAGGGCCCTCTGGAGATCATCTCACCTTGTTCAAAGGACGGTCAACGACAGCAGGTTGCTCAGGGCTGTGTCGAGTTGGGGTTTGAACATCTCTGTGGATAGAGACACCACAGCCTCTTGTGGATGTATTATCAAGTGACCACAAAGATGCATGGCAGTAGGTTTCAGGCTACTAAAAGCACATGCATTTCCTGAATATTCATAGCTGCCCCTCCACCTACTTCATTCACTGCTTGTTTCCGGGTGGCCATCTTGAGCCTGGCAGCTAGCTTCCCAAGCCAGCCCTTCTGTCATTACACTGGGCATGTGTACTCATGCTTTCCTCAAAAAGAGGTAGATGGAAGCAGACGGATGCCTGGCTCCACCTCCCAGCTACTTTGATGCAACTTTCAGCCTCTATGGGTTAAAGAACCTCTTTACCATCAAAGAAGGATTAATTAATTTGCTTATTTTGGTCCCAGATAGTGTCACCAAAGACAAACCTTTGGTATGTGCTTAAATTTGGGAAGAGACTACCATGTCCCTGGTGTGAAAGCAAAGGAGCTTAGATGTCATTTCTGCATATTTACTTCTTTCCCTCTTTTGTACTGAAGATATGAAACAAGGAGGCAGTAGGTCTGGTCATAAGTAGGGCACTTACCGTGCTCCTCTACAATGTTTTAAAGTTCACTTCTAGGGCTTAGGTTATTGTCAGTCTCTGAAAACTGTTAGCAAGCATCAGCTTTAGGTCCCTTATGGTGGCAATGAGAACTTCTCATGACCATTTCTGCAGTGCTTTGATACAATCAGGTGGGAAGGCACTTTTTTTCCGTATGCATGTGAAGGGTCTGGATTTTTTTTGTTATGTTAATAGAAATTACATTTTTAAATTACTTTTTTTGTATAGTGAAGACATGTGAGCACTAAGAAGTGCTAAGAAGAGGAATGTAATGATGCAGAAGCCAGAAAATCATAGGGCTGCTGCTGGCTGTCACTCAGATGGTTTTGTGTGACTTAAAATTAAAGTGATGTATATCGAGTGGCAGGAGTGAGTCACCGGAATGGCGATGACTCAAGTTGTTGCTATGAATTCTGTGAGGAATGTTAAATGATGGGCTCCCACAGTGGCAGTGCTGCAAGTCTCTAGGTGACAAGAAAGGAGTTTAAATATTAGCAGTAAGACAAAATTAAATTTAAGATTACATTGTGGTACACTGAGAACAATAAGACTTTTGCCATTTGTCCGGTTTCATTGCCTTGGAACATCGTCTAGGAATGTTACTACATCTTCTCATGTAATGCTGTCAGTAGGGATATGAGTAAGGAGAGTAATGTTTAATACAGTACTTTTGATTGTGGTTAGTTGATTATATAAATGATTTAACTCTCTTTAAACATCAGCCTTTCTACAATGAAGACTTTTATGAATATACTGGAGAATACCCTGGAACTCAGGGTACTGAGGGCATGAAATGAGAGCTGCTCAGTGGAGCATCATGGTTCATGCACCTAAAAATCCTTTTATGTTTTTGGAGCTGAAGGTCTGAGCATTATCTCTGGTACCGTCATGCTTTCAAGTAACCACTGTTCAGAGCAGAAATACAGCTGGAAAGTCTACAAGCCTGTTGAGTTGTTGCAATATTTTATTTAGCATGGACGGGGCATCAGTTGTTTAAATGAAGGAAAGGTGAGGGCATGAAAAGGAAAGAAAACAGCCCTTCTGACACAGCATTTTCAATAGAATACCAGGAGGCAATTTGGACTAGTGTACAAAAGGAAAGCTGCAGAAAGCTGTAAACTAGTGACCCAGAATGAAAAGAAAGTGAAATCTCCACCTACTCCAGCTTTTGTTATTGCCCATCTAAAATAATTATCTTCACAAAATTACCTTTCTTATGTTCTGTTGACATTTCCAAACAGGTGAACAGGCTCTGTTCGGCAGTCAGCTGTATGGCAGGCAGGCTCAGGGTCCCTTCATGTGGTTTTGTGGGTGCCTTCATTCCTGGATTTTGTGACACAAGATTATGTAGAAAATGCATTTCCTTGTCTTCAGGGTGGTGTTGATGTGTTACAGTCCTAGGGTGCTGCAGCTTCACAAAGGTCTTCAAGTTGTGGCCATAATATTATAACATATTTAGCTCCAAGTGCAAATTTTTGCTGCAGAAAAGAATATAAGAGGAAGATATCTATTCCAGATGGAAAATCAGTGATGTTGAGAACAAGGGATAACAGTCTTAAAATAAAACGATTTTACTGCTTTTCTAAAGTTAATGGCTATCAAGTGATTACTCTCAGTGATCTAAGAGCTGTTCAAGACCACAGTGTTAATACAGCTACATAAGCTGCCCTTGCGAGCTTATTTTTGCAGTACTTGCATATACAAACACCCTTTTCTTCCAAAGAACAAGTGATTCCCTAGTATTCTTACCTATTCCCTTGCTGTGGTCCTTATGTCAAGTCCATTTTGTTTGTTTGTTTTCCCCCAAACTTCCTGTCAGCCTGGAGTCCCGGCTCCCTTTTATCCATCCAAAAGCAAGTCTTAACACATGGGTCAGGTAACAATGTGTCTTCTCAAAATGAGAGTTAGGCACTAGTCTTCAGGTGGTGTCAGAGTCCCCGTGCCCGTGGTGTTACTGTTGGGTTGTCTTTGAAAAGGCTAAGAGTTTGAAGCTCTGCTGTAGTTCTTTCTGACCTAGTAAGTTCTTAGGGCCACTTCTAGATTTGTGCACTCCAGAGTTTCATCAAAAATTTTCATTGGTGACCTTCTTATGTCAAGGATTTGACAGAGTATGAAATGCAGCTTCTGCAATAATATGTATATTCTTCTGGAGAGCAGAGATTCAGGTTGAGCTGTGTCAGAATAGGTTTTGGCTCATCTAACCAAGCATTCTTTTTTTACCTGCCTAGTAAAGGTTGAGTTTTTTGTGGGGTTGGGGTTTCTTTAATCCTTCTGTTATGCACCTCTCTAACTGTGCATTGCTATAGGTGGGGAGAGAGACACTTCCCAGGTGTCTTTTGGCCTTGGCTCTAACATTTTACCATGTCTCTTTGTTAAAATAATTCCTATAGCCAGAGCAATTCTCTGTTGACCAATCCAAGACACTTGCTGTTCTTACTGGTGTTTTGGCTATCCGCTGAATGGTGTGCAAGCCAGAACTAGATGTTCCTCAACTACCTTTCAAAACACTGAAGCTCCACAGGAGATTTAACCTTCTCACATAAGAGGTAGCCTGATTAGGAGATTCATGGAGAAATTGGCAATCAAAACACTTTAGAAACTTTTCAGCCTTGACTACTCCTACTCATTCGCTATTCTTAGTGCACTCTGTTGCCGTCAAGAATCTAGCTCAAAGCTCTGAGATTCTTCTCACTTCATCAGTATCGTAAGACTCCTTTTTTGTGTCTTTATTTTTAGGCATACAGTTCCTGGCAATTAATGTGCAACCTCCTTTCCTGGGGAGGAATGTGTTTGTTAAGTACTGTGAAAACAGACCGTGTTTTGCGGATGTTCAAGGGTAGAAATTAACTTTTTTCCTACATTCTTATTCTGCATTGGGGGCAGATGTTGATAGTGCAGCTGATTCTGCTTCAGTTCTTTCAATAGGATTATCCACACTCCTAAAATTCTGTCCTGCACTTGCTTAAATGTTTTACTGGCCTGGAGCTTAGTCTGAAACAATGGCTAGGAAGCCTGTTCTGAAGTAATGAAATATTCATCAATGAGCATGTGAATAAACACAGCAGATTGCAGAGTCAGAAACATGCTGTTTAAGGAAATGAACTTTGCTCATTTAATAAATGCCGTTTGTTTTTTATTATAACTCGTGATTATACTCATGTAAGGTATTAGCACAGAGTGATCCTGTGTAGGACAGAAAAAGAGCTGCGTGTATGAGCAGAAGATGAAAGAAGCAGGGAGTTGAACAAGGGAACCCCAGGGAACTTGATCCTGCCTGAATAAAAGAAGTGCTGCTGACTGCCAAGTTCCCTTTCCTCAGCATCCAGAGCAGGTCTGAAGAGGGTACAATGACATTTATTATTGGTTAGCGTGTGGTCATTACTGAACAAGATATGAAGAGCTTGTGATTTGAATAGTAGCTAGAGAATACCACAGACCCTGAGGAAGGAATCACGTAATATGCTTGCATTTTAGCTTTTGCAGCAGCAGAATATTTTTTGAACTCTTGAGATGTAGTATTGGTTACTCAGAAAGATAAATCAGAGAGGAATTTTTGTATGGGGACGGCAATGGTGGTAGTTCAATGTATCATGTTTGCCAAGGAGCTGGCTATTTCCCGAAGACATAGAGTTCTTCCCTCTCTTTTTTCCTTCCTCCCTCCCACTAACAAATAGTGGTAAAACTATTATATATTAAAGGATCAGTTTGTAAATATATGCTGACCTCAGCACCTTTAAAGGTTCCTTCTTGACCTTTAAAGGTCCCTTCCAACTCAAACTATTGTGATTCAGTGCTACTGGAATAGTGTAGAGAAGCAGCCAATCTTTGATTGCAAATGCTCAGTTAAAACTTTCACCTGCAGAAGATGCAATTTTGCTGTGCCAAGTCCCAGTTAGTGCAAGTTTTCAAGGTATTTATGCTGATGTCCTCCCTGCAGGAGCAAAACAAAGATAGCTAAAATGACTTCCAGATGGAGGGTGCATCCCTGATCGTGCATGACTGCAAGCACACCATGTCAGGGCAATCCTGAGGCTGCTTTTGCTTGAACCAAGGGAGGAACAATCATCTTGGAACTCAAAGTGGAGGAAGAAAGCTAAGTGAGAATCACCTACATTAATTGAAAAGTAATTAGCAAGAACACCAGCAGATTGCCGTGGTAACTGAGAAGCCATAGAACAAATTGTTGCTGTGGACTTGATTGAGTCCCTTCCAGCTCAGGATATTTTATGATTCTATGAATTTTGACTTTTTGCAAAATGTTGCACAGAAAACACCAGGTACAAGCGTAACATCTGCTATTCTTCTGGCAGTCTAAGTGTTTCCTCCTGGATTGCTGTTTTACCTTGAAGTGTCAGTAAATATGATTAAAAATAGGAATGCGGAAATGTGGGTGTCATCCATCTGATGCTACAGAGTAAACACATTCTGTGAAAATGAGATGAGTGGTAGGTAGTGGTATCAATACCCCATCTGATGGTAAAAAGTTTCCAATGTGTAGGGAGCAGAGGCCTTTCAGCTGGATAACCATCATCTGAGACTGTCAGTAAAAAATGAAGGAAATGCAGTGGTGGAAAGAGAGTAGATTCATCCTTTAGATTTATTCAACATATTTCTGTAGTTTTGAGGGATAATTGAAAGTTTGGGATAAGTCTCTGTTCTTCTCAAAGTGGTGTAAAGCTTAACCGAAGAACCCTGTCTAGAGCCATAGCCTGCATACTGCGTGTGGGTCAGCCTGTTTGAAAATCATCTTTGCATCTGTCTTCAACTGAGGTGCTGGGAAGCCATACAGAAAAGCACAGGCTGATTACAAAAATGCTAGAATTAAGCTGAGAGGAGAAAAGCCAGACTAACCTGCTGGAGTCCTTTGAAGATCTTACTACAAAGATACAGTGCGTGTCAATGTGCTTAGCAATTTGTCTCCAGCTGCTGAAATCAAAGGACTCAGTGCTTCAGTATAGAAACCAAATGATCACATCTGTACTGCACAAATATTTAGCATATCACCCACCAGACCCTTCAGAGCTCTAGCCTCTATGATTACAGCCAGGCATAAAAAACTGTGGGTCAGGCCATTGGTTTTGTTGTCTTTGCTATCATTATTATAATTATAATCATACTTTTAGTCCTTCTCACAGGGAATATGACAGTGATAGTTTACTTAAAGACACATCTGAGAGCCTTCCCCCTCCATGAGTGACTCAACAAACAGAGACTTCAGAGAATCGGGAATGCTTTTGTTGTCTGCTCCTACAGTCACCTCTGTTAGAAAATGTGCATATAATTGTTACTTAAAATTAATATTCCAGTCATGTTCTTCCCAGAAGATTTTCGTATACTTAAAATTACGGCATCCAATCCCACTGGACAACTTTTATGCCTGGAAGAAATCAGGAAGCAGCATACAGCATGTGCTTTATTTAAAACAACAAAAAAACCCCAACTCAAACCAAAGTGGCTGTTCAAAAACACAGACCTAGAAAAGGAGACTTTCTTTCTCAGCAGACCAGGGAAGTGATGGTCTAATTCCTGCTGAGATGCCTCAGTGCCGACCAGAAGAAATTGCCTGTAGTGTTATTTCATGCCTTTGCCTGTTCAGTTTGTGGCATCTCTCTTGTGGATTTTATGATGCAGCATCCCTCAGGCAAAGTAATACCTGTTAGTCACCACCACCAAAGTGCCCTGTATCTGATTTGGACACCCGGAGCTCAAACGCTCCATACAGTGTTCACTGAACAAGACGTTAATCTCTTCACACAGCCTTGCCATCAAGAGCTCAACAAGAAAGTCCAGTTAGATAATCAGTTTTAAAGCTGAACAGTCTCCTGGCTCTTAGCTCTGGTCTAGTCAGGCTTTGATAAAACACTGAGTTTTCTCACTGCACTGAAAAAGCAGGAGGAGCTTCAGAACACTGGCCACGTGCATTTTAAGTGGCATTTTGCCTGTGTACAAACACACACAGATGTCCTATATTTGTGTGTAAAATGGCACCTTTCTTAGAAATGACATCTGTCTGAGACATCAAATGTGTGCAGGCACCTTAATGATCTAACAGTCTGAGACACATTGAATAGAAATATTTGCCTGCTTTGCTTTATGACAAGTAAAGTAGGAGTGTGGAGTAATTCAACTACCACCAGCAGGCATGGTGCTGCCCCAGCAGCACTATTTTTGGGTTGATGGTAGCTGTCATCGCTGGTTTTCCAAGCGACACAGCAGCTACTGACCTACCTGTGCTCCAGCCCTGCCTGAGCTGCGAGAGCTATTTCATGCAAAATTGCTCTCTAATTAACTTGCACAGTGGTAGAGCTAGCACAAACTGTACCGAAAAGGGGATGCCACTTTCCAGTAGGTACCAGAAGCTCAGCATGTCATTAAGCAAATAGAATAAATGGCTCTTCACAGCCCAGTGCTTACTGTATTTGACCTTGCACTGCCAGCTATTGTATGTTGGCTAACAGTGCCCTGGCTATACTATTAACAGGACCCTGATAGTGACCCCAGTTACAGTAGATTAATGACCCAGCCATATTAAAAAGTGAGTTTTGTTTTGAATGGTAGGATGGGATGTACAGTGATGTTTCATAACCTGGTGCTGCTCTGCTGGGGTATTATTACCTGAAGAATCCTGAGGAGCTGGGAGGAAAATGAACAAGAAGTTTGTAGGTACATGCATCCCTTTGCCTTCACTGTTACTAGCAGGTGTTAGATAATTTCCATTAGAAAAATGTACTCTTTTGCTGCTGATCTTGACATTCTGAAATGCAGGCTATTACATGTAAATTAAAAGAATGTTTCATAAGAAATTGTGGTTGAAAAATGTCTTAAATCTTCTGCTAAATGAACTAAAAATTATATTAGGGAGACAGATCATCCAACTGCAGAAACTATTCACCTCAAAGTAAAAGAGAGTGAAAACCATTAATCTTGTAGACTGCTTGAATTATCTGGGCTGGTTAAAAACCAAAACATAATTAGATACGGTTGATTGCTTGAAGTTACTTTAGACATCCAAGACAGGGAAACAGAAAGGACAGAGTAGTTACAGAAGTAGGGGTCAGGAAGAGCTTCCTCAGACCCAGTGACCACAGAAGCATTGCCGGTGCTGCCAGCTACTCTGCTACATACATACCCATTCCCAGCTGTTTCCTGTGCACCTAGGAATTGTTATTTGTAATGAAGACTAAAAGCTGTTGGAGTCTTTCTCTTAGGAAAAGAAAATAGTGTGACTCTCATGGAAGATGTGGAAGTAGATCCAAAAAGATTCATTCAAGTACAGAATAAGTACATGTGGACAAGTAATGGGTGGCTTGGCATTTTGCTGTGGGAGAAAGTGTAGTGGTCATGGAGATGCTGTACAGGCATCCCTGGAGAATGATACCCTCTTTGTCTATACAGGTCAAAGCAACCAGGAGACCAGCATCAGCCTCCACCTCCCAGGAAAAGTCGTGTTCATTTTTTACAGCTGTGTTTCATATTTGTTTCTTAGTGAAACATGACTTGCATTGTTGCCATTGAAAGCCCATTGCTGCTTAGTCGCTATACAGATGACTCATTTTGAAGGGGTAACCATTTGCTGTGGCCTTAGGCTTCTCTCTTGTGTGTTTGCTTTTTTCATTGTAAATCCCTATTGTAAATACTTACTTGTAAGTATATCCTTATTGAAGGCTTCTTCTGCTGCAATCATTTTTTTTCCTTATTTTAACAGTTTAGGAAATTCAGTCTCCCTCAAGTAATAAAGTATAAAATATGACTGGTCTCTTAAAATTCACTGGAATTGCAGCTTTTCACACTACTCCAACCGAGGACAGCAATCCCACTGTGCTACTTCAGGAGCAGAGGAAACTCTCTCCTTTGTTTCAAACTATTGTTTCACATCTACTATTTGTTGGGATAGGGATGGGATCAAGTAATTTTTGTCATGTTTTATGGGGCTGGCACGCAGGGTGTTACTTTAGTCAGACAACATGGACCTGGAGTTGAGACATTGCAATCTTCTTTTACATGTTTCACCTTGCCTGTTTACCCATCCCTGGGGAGATACGAGAAGGCCAATGAATGTTCACAGATTTCCCGTTACTCTCTCATGCTGTTGTCAGAGTCAGAATGTGAGAAGAGATGGGTAAGACAGCTCTTACATAGGATTGCCCTGCTTTATACAGGTAATAAAGAACCTCTGCTAACACAGTAACGACTTTACTCACGACTTGTACTTTAAAGACTGACTTCTTTCTTTAAAGGCCCCAAGTCACAGCCTACTATCCATCATAGTTTCTTGTAGGGAAGCAGAGGGATTTATTACCTCAGTGTTCATGCCTAGCAAAATCCTTAGGGCTTGCTCAGTCTCATGGTTTCTCTTTTTTTCCCCCTTTAGACTTGAAAGGAAGAGGGAGAAAGTGAGAGGGAATGTACCTGCAGCAGGTGCAGAGATAGAATCATGATACTGGCTGTTATCATTGTGTTTAGACTGCCAAATAAAATAATGATTGAAAATTAAGATTAAAATTGGAAATCTTCTTTCGTAGCTAATGAAAATCAGTAATCTTGGCATAACATATGGTGCTGTGTTCAAGTCCTAGTGCCGTAGGAGTAGTTTGCAGCTGACAGCACATATGTCCGTACAGTATGCTTCAGAATCCCCAAATTTAGGTATTTGATTGAATCAGTAATTTTTAAGCTTGAAACGTAAGCATATTCCTCATCCCCTTTCTTCTCCTGCTCCACCCCCTACTTCCCCAGAAAGCACCTTGAAAAGTTAAGCATTTCCTAATGGTTTGGAATTATCTTGTGTGGTCATTGGTAGCGATCTCTGCTCATTTGGAGTGATCCTTGCTCTCATGCTTCCAGTATTCTTCTGGAAAAAAAAAACGATCTTGCGTTTCCATTAAGGAGAGCAAAAGTCTCCGGGGAGTCCCAGGTGCCATCTCACAGTTCATATATTACCTGCCAGGAAAGCCTGCTGCTGCGACTGCCAGTATGGGTTTGAGCATAGACGATATAAATTATAAGTACAGTGTGATATTGTGTCTTCCCTGACTGACGTGGTAGAACTCTCAGGATCTCTGAGCTTTCCCTTTGCAGAAGATTTATTAATCCTGTTTCCGCATTCATCTCTATGTGTGCACCATGCATAAACTCTCACTAATTCATCAAAGTGTGGAGAGAATTGTATTCTCCAAGAAGAAAGAATACAGAGTTCTCTCATTAACTCATTCTCTCTTGCTTTGCTTGGATCCCTTCAGGGTAAAATATCAGATTTTTTTTTTTCTTGCGGCATTTGATTTTGTTTGTGTTTCATTACCAGTAGCACTTGTAACAAAATTTTGGTAAATTTATATTCTGGCATTTGGAATCCAAAGCAGAAGACCATGTGTACATAAATTAAAATTTATTAAAAAAAAAAAAAAGTGGTTTAATGAACACAGAAGTAACACCTCCTTAGTCTGAATCAGAAGCTGGGGATAGCACGCCTTTGCAAATTCATGTACGTTAGCCCACTCTTCTTAAAGGCAGAAATCTACTGAGTAATAAAGAAAAGAGAACGGTTCAGCATGAAGTCAAGCTTAGGGATGAAGTCTGATGACTACTAAAGTGGATTAGGTAGGGGGAGATATTTGAAGAAGTATTTGGCTGCAAACATCTGCATTTTAAAAGAGAGCCTGTATCAAGATACAGGAGTGCAAACTTGAATATATTGCCAAAGTACAACCTAGGTGCACTTTCTAGCCTATGCATTTTGATATTTAAAAATTGAAGTTTTCTCTTTGAATATGCGATCAGACTGCAGGAGGTTGGGATTCATTTGCTGTATTCATTTGCCTACACCCATCCTTTGCAGAGCTGTGGCACACAGGCAGTGTGCAGTTGTGTACCAGCATGTGAGATGGCCCCCTTTCAACCTGTTTTGTCCCTGCTGAGGGCTCTTTGGCTCCCATCACCCTGTCCTGTGTACTTAATTCTCATTTACTTCCAGTCTCTCACTGACCTGCAAGCTGTTCTCAGTGTCCCCACATGTACCCAGCTTAAAATCCTCTGCACTGGATCTGCGAGCCTCTCGGCAAAGGGGCTTTTACCCTACTTTGTCAAATGGATTCTGTCTCTCAGCTCTTCTTCCTTAAAGAAGGGTCCTGGGCTGTGAAAGCCAAAGCACAGCTTGCAACACTGGCTGCAGAGCTCTTTGTTAGTTCTCAATGTGCATCCACATCTGTCCAGGCTTTTCCCATCAATGAGGTCATCCCCTGGGCTCTCATGTTGTCTGCCTTTGCTCTCAAAGCTCTGTAGTCATTCTTGTTCTAGTTATTCATGCTAGTCGCACACCAAAAAAAAGAAGTAAAAAGCTATTTCAGAAACTGTGTTTCCTTGGTATTTCACTACTTCACAATATCTGTTCTATGACTTTTCTTAGAAGACTGAACAGACTGTACTAATAGTTCTAATTATTTCAAGTGAATAACTTGAAGTATGATATTGCATCATTGATTATTGGCTTGAATAAGACTTTCTGGAAATGTAAGATTTGCTTTCCAGCAGAGCTGTCTACATATATTCACTTTTTTAAGAAAAAAAATTGTATCTGTAAAACTGTATGGACTGCTATCAATCAGAAAAGATTTGGGGAAACAAGGTTGAATCTGGAACGGAACATGTGAAAAATCATCACAAAAACAGAAGCCAGAAGACTTTGATGGTATTAATGAACTCTTTCATTCATTTTTCATGAGCAATAACAGAAGTGATGTTTTCTTAGCAAGAATGTTTGCAGAACTCCACCTTCTCTAGCAATTCTTCAATAATCTTTTCAATATAATAACAATTTATAATATAAATAAATCTTCAGATTTTCCATCTGATTTTATAAAAAGCTTCAGCAGAGAAGCAGAGAAATACCACAAAAAACTAAATCTCATAGGTAAGCAGCCTTTGGACAATTTATATGATGAAAGTTGGTTGCTCAGGATATTGAATAAACTTGAGCAAATTAGGAAATACCAGTTTAAAGTGGAAAGAACTTGGCAGTATATCTGTGGTTTAGTTCATGCTGGGTTTATTTTCAGATCTTAATAGTTCCATCTTCTGTTCCTCTACCCCGAGAGTTAATGTTTTTGCTACCTGTGACAAAAATTACTTGCTCCTCGTAATGTCATGTTCTGAGAGAGCTGGCTGCTATAATCCATCTTCCTTTCAGCATTCATCTGCTCATCTTGGATTCTCATCCTGATCCACCATATCAGGGTTTTAGTACAGGAACATATGGTGTATCATGAAGAAACCGTTTATATTCCTGGTGCAACCTACAGCAAAGGTGATTAGAAACTAAATAGAGTTCAGATGATATTTAATAACCCGGGGTTTTTACCTTTTCCATGGCATTTTCTTGCCAGCTTTTAGGAGTGTGTGTATGTGCTGCCCTCTAGCAGAACATCGTATCGCATAGCTGTTGTTTCTGTCACTCAGTTTTGTACCTGTTGCCGCTGTTGGTTTAGAAATACTGATGGTCTCCAGCTCCTCATTAGCGTGTTGTTCCTTGATGGGTGTTGCACACAGATGAGTAGTTGAGAGGAAATTTCCATGCACCCCTTGTCCCGGAGTTGGGCAGTTTTGTCTGGATGTCATGACAATTATTTGTGCTGCCTTTTCTGTAGAGCTCAAGAACTGCCCCAAGGGCTGTCCTTGAAGAGGAAGGTTGAGTTCTTTAAAAAGAAACTAACCACAGTTGGACATCAATATATTTCTGCTGGGACCAGTCCTTTACTGCTTTGAAGTCTGCTACAAGTTGTGTCAGGGGAAGTTTAGGTTGGGTATTAGGAAAAGGTTTTTCCCCCAGATGGTGGTTGGTCACTGGAATAGGCTCCCCAGGCAGTGGTCACAGCACCAAGCCTGACAGAGTTCAAGAAGCATTTGGACAATGCTCTCACACTGTCCACATGTGAGAATCACATGGTGTGATTCTTGGGGATGAGGTTGTGCAGGGCTAAGGGTTGAACTCAGTGATCCTTGTGGGTCCCTTCCAACTGAACATATTCTGTCATTCTGTGAAGTGTGGAAGGAGTCATCATCAATATGTGTTTTATCAAAAGGCAAATGATCACTTGAGCCAAAATACCAGAGTAGAAATGCCAGCCTGGCTCTTTTCAGAGACTGAAGTGTTCTCTGCATGTCTTAGATAATATGGGAGAACTGAAACATCATGTGAATGTCATTAAAAATGCCAGGGAAATATGTGATTGCCTCTATATAGATTTAAGGATGATGTAATACAGCTTTCATTAGGCAAAGGTTAGAGGCTCAAACACTATCATTTTTTTCACATGGAAAGTTGTAATTTCATGCCAAATTTTAATTTATTTCTCTCTGGAATATGAAAAAATTGCTGTTTAATTACATCTAATTTTGACAGGGTATATCTTGGAAAATGAACCTTCACTGTGGAAAACTTGTAATTTATGCCATTTATAATTGCACAGATAAACTTTGTTTAAAGTCTCATAGAGAGGAACCAATCACTAACTTTTTTCCCTTTTTCTGAATTTGTATTAAATTTATAAGAGTGCTTTCAAGTGAAAGTAAAAAAATCATCCTCAAGCTGTTAGCACAAGTACCCCTCCCCGCCATTAACATTCGTTTCAGGATTTCATAAGGATATGATAATTTATGAAAATAAATATTTCTCTCCTGATTTTTTTGGATTTTTTTTTTTTTTTTGGTACAGGGAGACCACCTCTTATTTTCTTTAACACCATACAGATGGTACGAATGTTGGGAACAAATAGATGAAAAGGCTAGGATCATTCAGCCGAGAGACAGGGGCCAAGTGGCAGGTTGTGCAGGTTTGTAGGCAGGTGTAGGGGGACAGAAAAAAACTCTTTTATCTCTTAACTGCATCTGCTCAGGAAGCAACCATCGTCATCTGCAGGGTATGTAGCTAATGCTGCAAGCCATCAAGTGAGTAGGGGATCCTAATGCTCCCTCCTAGTACTACTTCTCTTTAGGGTGCACCAAGAGGGCCTGTTGGTGTGATTTTGGGTTTATCCCCCTACGGTATTTTGGGAGGGGGAAGAGAGAGAACATTTTAGTCTCTGCAGTTGCTGTTCTGACACATCTCAGCCTCTACAGAGACACAGTGGCATGCTAAGCCTTCAGAGATACTATAAAGTGTAACTCAGTCTTTTGACAGACTATTTCTATGGCTGGCTGGCTGTTGTGTTCATTTATTCATTTATTCCTATTACTTTGTCGATTATTTGGGGTTTTTTTCCTTGTCTTGAAGGTGGGGGGGGGGGTGGGTTGGTGGGTTGGTTGGTTGATTTTTCTTCTTTTATTTTTTTTTCTTCCCTCTAATCTGATTTTATGTATGAAAATGGAGGGTAAAGTGTCTGTTTACCACGCAGTGCTTTCTGGATGTGGTACTGAGGGACCCTACCCAGGAGGGACAGTGTATTTTTGATGTTAGTATCCTGCATGCACTCAGCAAGACTGGAGGGGGACCAAATGAGATAAGTGCTAACTGCACATAAAACAAGTAAAACAAAATGTGAGTTCTGAATGCGGTGAAGACATTGTGTTTGAGTAAACGCTGTTTGTTGAGAGAGAGGCTTAACAGTATATTTAGAGTGAACTTCTAGGTAAATTGCCCTGTGGCAGGACTTGGTAATGTTTTTCTAAGTGTCTTTAAACACACTCAGGGAAACTTTATTTTTAATAATTGTCGTGCTTAACTGCGTGCAAGACTTGACAGATTCATCTTTGAACTTTGTTTCTCTTCTTTATCCTAAGTATCTTGCCACTACCATGGAGGATAGGGAAGGAAAACTGGCTCAATTCCTGGAGCAGTTCACAATTTTCAAGTTCCATGATAACCTTGTTTAAAATTTTAATTCAGAGGGAAATGGAAAACATCTAGTTCAGGTCTACAAAGAATTACAGCATGCTCCCAGGTAAACTTTGAGGCCTTTAGTATGGAAGGCAAGAAATTTTAGACTTCAACAATGTATAGGGGAAGGTTCACAGAAATAAGAGTAAAATTATGCATTGATAAAGCCATTTAATGCTGCATAGGTATTGGAGCTCTTGCTGAAACCTTTCCAAATGCATGTTTTATGCAATCTGCTTTGAACAGGAGTTCTAATACTTGAATCTTGGTGCATGGACTCATTGTACAGTGGAGTAGACAAGATTATTATTCACACAGAGCTACTAACTGGCCTGAAAGCAGCCTAACCAAACAGCAGGTGCTGAAGAAAGGGTTGGGGCCAGTTAAGTGATTATCTCTGCTGTCATAGTTTACAATATTTCTCCTCTCCTGCAACTGCCAAAAACAGCAGTCCTCCTGGGAACAGTAAGAATGTACATGAAATGGTAATCAGAATAAAAATGTGAATAATTTGGAGCATTAATTTGATTACATAGCAACTGAATTCAGTGTAGGTCTTTTTAGTTCCAGCAGTTTGCATCCAAGTCAAAATATTAATGGAGAAGTATACCTGCACCCTAGTTTAATAAATGCTCCATAGTTATTTCACTAGTGTTAGAAAACTTTTAAGTGTCCTTATCATAAAACCTGTTCTTGAACAGTCTGAGGAACTGTAGGTTTCTTGATAGCAGGGGTGTTATTGCTGTTGATTGAGGTGCCTGATTGTCAGTCACATAATTGTGTTTTTGTGTGCCACCACTATTGTTGTGCACAGACCTGACTGAGCCAAAGCTGAGATCAGCGGGCTCAGTTGAAATAACCGATTCTATGAATTTGGCATGAAATGTTTTCCTGAAACACAATACATAATTTAACTTACTGTAAGATTTTAGTCTATCTACTTACCTTTCCCAAGATCATATTGCCATTTGACCACGATCCCTATGAGTAGGGCAATGGGAGGTGATACTTACACGAGAGTTTTTGTCAGTGCTACTGCCCGAGGTGATGCACAGCAAGAAGCAAATTGTCTTGCGCTCAAGGTCGTGTGCCGGGAGGATCCTTAGGTGTGCTGCAGTTCCTGTGTCTCTAAAAATGCACCTTCTGGCTGGAAGTCCCATCATAGTGGTGCTCTTGTTGCATTTGTTTGGGGGGACCCCATGTGCCACGTATAGTCAGAGTGGGAGAAAACCGTGGAGATGCGGCGTGTCTGTGTGGGATAGAGCCAAACAAGGGCCATGCGGAGGAAGTGTCACACTCTGAGCATGGAGCGTGACGTATTTTTTTTTAATGAGAAAGTATGTGCCTTCTATTCTGCCTGATATGTGAAAGAGGGGAGAAGGAAAACTCTCTTCTGAGCTTGTCCCTATGCTCCTGCCCAGGTAGCTAGTAAGGTGTACTGGCCTCCTCATTTTCCAGTCAAAATAAGAACAAGGTGTCATTTAGCTCTGTAATTCTCCATTGCAGCAATTAAGTTACCACTAGATTAGCTAAAAAGGAATAATTTGTATATTTGTAATTTTCTTTTTTTTCTAGGAACTTTCTACAAATGTCTCCTAGGTCAGCCTAGCAAGGTCACTTGCCTGTGGTGCCAGGTAGGCAGCTTCAGAAGGTACCATTTGGTATCTGACAGCTGCTTCTCTTAATTTTTCTCCCTGTCTATGAACAGCAGTTTTTTCTTTACTGGGAAAAAGAATAGAAATTAACATGTCATAGTTTGAGGAAAATTCTATGGGTTTTTTCTGTTATTTGGAGTCTGCCAGCATTTTTGTGAGCAGCTACTGCTTGGGGTTCATTCTCAGCCTGCTCAAGTGAGCTGTAATGTATGCTATATTTCAATTTTAAAAAGCTTGTCTCCCTACAAACTCCTTCTTTGGGAGCATGTACATTATGTTCACTTTTAGTTTGCTAGTTAGGCTGGTTTTTTGCCAATATGGATAACCAAAAAAGTGCTAAACTTAGTTTGCAGTGGTGAAAAACTGGCTTGTAAGTCACACACAGGGGGAGGACAGGCCTGGAATAGGATTGGGGTTGTGTTACGCATGTGCAAAAGTTGCGTTCTCTGCAATTTTCAATTCTGAAAGCTTGTTCTTGTTCATTGGAAGTATCTTTTTTGTTTGTTTTTAATAAGTAGTAAACATTCTTGTGTCTTAATTCCACCTCCCACAACTCTCCAACTCATGAGTAACCTTAAATGTGAGAAATTGGAGGAGATTTCTAAGCCTGTTTTCCAGCGTTCAGTTACAGATGGTTCTGGTTTAATACAACACGGTTGCAAAAGCCCTCCTTGCAGTGCTGTCACAGTGGGCATGGCCGGGGAGCAGAGGCTTGGGAGCAAAGGACTTGGTCTGTAGCCTAAAAAATTTGCCATTAGCTGTAAAACAACTGTTCCTGTTTTGAGCAAACAAAATGCCGTATCAGCTTCTCTTTTACTTTTTTTTCCTTTTCCTGGTATTTGATATGCCATAAATGAAACTGAAGCACAAGAGTTATGTAGGAGGAGCTTACCGTTGATAACTGCACCCATGTTTCTTTGCCCTGAGACCTGAATATGTTGATCCACATCTCAGATAGCTGGTGATGCTCTGCCTGGTTGCTCTTGTGCAGAAATGAGATCTAGATACAGCTGAAATTTGGCTGGAGTCAAGGGGGCCTCCAGACCTGCATGGCTGTGTAATCTGACTGGAGGCAAGTAGACCATGTTTAGATTTTGTGATAAGCTGTACATGCACTGGTAATATCAGAAATTGAATAAGATGCATTTCCCAGAGCGTTACTAATTCAAACATGCACTTTTATTTTATTAAATAAGGAGAAAGCATGGCAAAATTAGCTAAAAAAAAAAAAAAAAAGGAGAAAAAAAGCTGCCCGATTCTTAGATACCGCTGTGAAAAGATGCCAAAGAAATTAGATACAGATACTGACTTTAATGTAATATAGTCCTTTGTGATCTAATTACTCAAGAAATGCCAGGGTTTGTTTTGTAAATGGAACTATTGGGGAACTTTAAAAAAAAGTTTTTAAGTCAGCGTAAGATATAAAAGCAATTTCCTTTAAACTGGAAAACAAGAAATCGCAGCACTGTGCATTCAGTCCACATAATAAATCATATCATATTGAATGCTCCAGATCTGAGAGGTGACATTGAGCACTGGAGGCTTTCCAGGAATCAGCAGTAGCTAAATGGTGCAAGTAGGCAAGGTACCAGTCTTTTGTTTCTTGTTTAGTTTAAGGGTAGTCCATTGGAAATAAAAAAAAAAAACCAAAAAACCCCAGGAGTTCCCTGACTTGTATTCAAACCATCTAAACACAAAGAAAACAGATTTTTTTTCAGTTAAGCTCTCCAAAAAGGAAAGAAAAATTTGTGTCTGGAAACTGTATTGCTCAAATTCTGCCAGTTTTAATTGTAGAAGGCCTGTTTTGAAGCAGTATGATGTGAAGCAAAGGGATGAACTCAGTGGATATGAGGGCTTTGAGTCTGTGGTCTTTGAAGCACATGTCTCTTACTGTTGTATTTCACCTTCTAACTGGTGCTCCCTGTCCAGCTTGAATTTTGTACCTTTCATAAATCAATCAATGTTTCCTATTCTTTACTCCAGTGCATGCCTATGGTCCATGTGAAGCATTTGACTGCTTCATCTTGGAAACTCACTGGAGCAAGGTCTGACAAGCACAGAAGAGGGTCTCAGGGCATTCTTCAGCCTCGGCTGGGAGGTGTACAGAGCCAGCCACACTTGCTGGTTTTTCCCATATTCCCCTCAAAGCATAACCTCTTTTTTTCTGTATGCTCTTTAGGTCACACAAAAGTGGTGATATTTAAACCTGTTTAAAGCTTTCTGCATAAATATATCGCGTCGTTTTAGAACAGAGTGTCTCCTGTAAACTAGCAAGCATAGGCCAATCTGAAAAATACATCTGTCTGAACTCCTAGCAGGATTTACAACTAGTTTAGTTCTACCAATACAAAATTACACCATTTAGTTCTTCCAGTGTAATGTCTATAGAGATGTAAAATCACACCCATAATTAGGCTGTAATTAGCAGGTGTTCCAATGCTGGTATAGATGACTAAGGCAGTTTTGAAACAGATCTCCGTCTGGTCCCTGCTTTCCATGAGTTGGCT
Source organism: Ifrita kowaldi (assembly GCA_013398055.1). NCBI lineage: Eukaryota > Metazoa > Chordata > Aves > Passeriformes > Cinclosomatidae > Ifrita > Ifrita kowaldi. The sequence goes on along the minus strand of VZRS01000217.1, from coordinate 417,068 downwards.
GATGTCATATGGGAGCCTTGGAAAGTCCAGAAGAGAGGTTGTTGAGAAGGCAGAGCCAGGCTCTGTCTGAAGGAGCACAGAGGCAGGACAAGTGACAATGGTCTTGAACTGGCCTTGGAAAGGAGATTGTTGAGAAGGCAGAGCACGGAGGAGGAGCACAGAGGCAGGACAAGTGACAATGGTCTTGAACTGGCCTTGGAAAGGAGATTGTTGAGAAGGCAGAGCACGGAGGAGGAGCACAGAGGCAGGACAAGTGACAATGGTCTTGAACTGGCCTTGGAAAGGAGATTGTTGAGAAGGCAGAGCACGGAGGAGGAGCACAGAGGCAGGACAAGTGACAATGGTCTTGAACTGGCCTTGGAAAGGAGATTGTTGAGAAGGCAGAGCACGGAGGAGGAGCACAGAGGCAGGACAAGTGACAGTGGTCGTGAACTGAGCAGGGAAGGGCCTGATTTGCCAAAGGGAAGAAAAAACAAAAAAATCTGTCACCATAACAGCAATAAGGCCTGGACCAGCCTGCCTAGAAAAGCTGTGCAGCCTCCATTGTTGGAGGCTTTCAAGACCCAGTCATACGAAACTCTGAGCACTCTTGTCTATGATCCTGGGTCCTGGACTCATCTCAGATTAAATTAAACCAAGTGGTGTAGTCTAGGAGTAACTAACATGCACCACCCACGGGGGCTCTTCTTACTGGGGTCTTCAGAGGAGATCTGAAAGAAGTCAGAGGAGCATGGATGGAGTATGGGAGCATTGCAAGTTGTCTGGGTATGGAGAACAGAACAGGAGAGAGTGCTAACTTATTTTGAAGGGCAGACATGGAGATCACTGAAGGGTAACACAATGAAGGACACTTTACACTTCATGCCTGTGACACTATTTGATTACCAGGGTATATTGCTTTGCTAAACTGAGCATTTCTATTCAAACATATTAAAAGAACTTTTAAAATTGTTCCTTCATCACTTTCCTTGTCATGTCCACTTCATTATGTTGGGCATCTGTCTCCAAAATTAGAAAACTCATCATCTTGTATGATCTTAAAGGGAAACACTTGGGTATGCAGAATACTTTCTTGGCAAGCAGTTCTTCACAACGTAAGCATGTTTACTCAGATTTATCTGACCTTTCCCTTTTGGGCCCTGATAGTCATGTAATTTCTGTTTGCTTTCAGGAGCACATGCTACATCTGTCATTGTCCTGTCCTGGATTTAGTGTGAATGGTTACAGAAAGAGCCAGTATATGTATTTCTGTGGTATGGACTTCTGTGGTGATTGTTGGAGAGTTCTGCATCAGTACCTTTTGTAGTCATATTACGGAGATTTAGAGTGCAGAACACCTCTACAAAGCATGCTGACTCTGGCATCTGAATGACATTTAGCACAAGTCACAGGAAAACTTCCAGTTATTATATGGGATGAGGTATCTCATGTGGTATTATCAAGCTTTTTCTCAAAATCACAGATACCTGAATTTCTAGCCATGTGCTTTTTCCATTTCACTGACCAATATTGTCCTTGGTAGGTTTTTCCCCACAGTGTACTCATGCTTCAGCATTTTCTGGAGCAGATAAATATCGAAGGCTAAAGAAGTTAGTTACTGTTGTTCATGGAGGATCATAATTAGATTTTGCAAGTGTTTTGAGAGGAACATGGTGGGAGCTCTCCTTTTCTCAAAATGGCTGCCCTATATACAAGATTCCTAGTCCAAGAGACAGTTAACAAAATCTAGCTTTTCAGGTTTCCAAATTAGATTTTACATGTACACATCATTACTTCTGTGAAATGCTTTCAACTTGCCCTGATTACAGAATACTTCTTGTAATCAGATCAAGTTGAACAGGAAATCCCAACTAAGTGCAGTATCTCGTGAGTAATTGCTGTACAAATACTTTAAATAAATTGTGAGCAATTTCTTATGCAGTGGCTTTAGCTAATACTATTAGGATGCTTAATTGACTTTTCTCTGTGTCAGGTTTAGCCATAATGCTGAAATGTGAAGAGAAGAAAACATCTGAAACTAAGGTGCAGTACCTCATTTGTATTGAGGCATGAGTGACAATTTTTCTTTCACAGATCTGTAGGCATTGATTAAAAACAAAGAAGAAAACCCTTGGGGGAAAAAAAAGCTGGAAGCAAAATTTGAGGCCTGTTTGGAAATACCTGTTTGTATGTATGAAGAAGGAGAAAAAGATTCAGGGGGTGGAATGGGGGAGCATGTGCAGGAGAAGCAGATTATCTGTAGACATGGAATTTGTATTGATTTTTATTTAATTGTGTGGGTCAGCTCCACACAACTGGCATCTCCATTCCTGAGATACAGAGATGAGCATTCAGGCTGGTCCTGAGTGCACAGTAACAAATTCTTAAGCAATGGTCTCTATCCTGAAGTAGATATATGGTGAGAAGAGTCTATTTTTTAAAGTTATTATTCTTTTCCTCTGATAAAGCCTTTACAGATTTTGATTTTGTCATCATGTGGCATAAGGAAATTTTACAGGCGGCTTCCACCCTACCTCCAAGCATTTGTACAACACAGGCTTGTTTCCTTACAGTTTTTACCAAAGTGGCCTGAAGATTTCTGTTGAGTTGGCTTTGGGTTGGGAGGAATAGAGGGAATGGGAGGATTGTGGGTTATTACTACACTCCAAGCTGAGCGAGAATGTTTGGTTGATAGGAAAGTCAGGTTTTTTGGTTTGTGTTTAAGTGTTCTTGTAGTACATCACTGATGACATTGTCAGCACCTGGAGTCAATGTTGCGCACAAAGAAGTTGATTTAATGTCATTGTGCGTTCTTTCGTCATTTTGATTTAGTTGTTGAATTTACATCTAACTCACCACTTGAATATTTAGTTGTACGGACTGATTTATATCAGCTATATATTTTCTCAACGAACTAAATCGCTTTGTTCTGATATAATACAGGAGTATTTGTCCAAAGATAAGGGCAAAGACACAAGCCAGTACACATTGTTATAGCTATGCAAAGATGATGTATTTGTATGAAATGAAAGTGAAATCAGTAATGTCATTCTGTGGGTTTTTTTATTGTTGGCATTAATGTATGTTCAGAGACTATATTAATTTAAAACAGTGTGATATTCACATAAAAGGGAGCCACTTCGATTCAGCTATCAGTGTTTAGAGAGAAGAAAGCTGTGGAATTTTGCAAGCTTTTAATTGAATCAAGTTAGTTTAAAATAAACTTGAAATTGTGGTTTATTTTTATATCATGGCAATGTGAATCTTTCACATAATATTAATAGGCACTGCAAGTTGTTCTACAAGATAGCACAGCAGTTATTTACATAAAACATTAAGATAAAAAGATAAAACCTAGGAACTTCTCTTACGTTTGCTGTTCTGGTGTAAATTATTTCCACTTTATAAGCAAAAAATATATGCTGAGAATTGCTGTGAGGAGAAAAAACCTCTTTTTAACACCCCTCCACTCCATCTCCCCTGTCTCTTCCCCATTAAGATTATTGATGATAAACTATTTGGAATATGCATGAGTATTGCTAAGGAGATGCAGCAGGGATAGATTTAATAATTAATGCACAGGAATTATTTATTTCCCCAATATATTGCAAAGCTTTGTCATTTCGGTAATGATAAACAGTCTTGATGGTGCTGGAGCATTGAAAACACAAGGAAAATGAAAACAGTCTCTGAGACTTGTTTATCATTTGAATATGTGGCTTTAATATTTTTAAATTAAATGCTAAACCTTTTTTATAGATTTGATACCTACGTATTGATTATTAGTGGCCATTTGTTACATTTCAGTGGGACCTTACAGAAATAGTGATCAAAGTGAGATCTTTCTTTTATCAGGAGCTGGTTCCTTTCATTAAAAGAATCTGCTGGAGAACACTGTCCCTGATTTGGCATGCATTATTATGTAGCTCATGCTCACAAGCATATGACATGTTCTAATATAAATATTATTTCAATTGTCTATTAGATCTTTATTTTTCACAATTTAGCCACTTATTCCCATGTTCATGTTCTGCTTTTGGGTTTCTCTTTCTGCATTGTAGTGCTTTTGCTTTTCTTCATTTTGTGTTATTGATATGGGGCTGTATCATAAGTTTATCAGACTCATTTCTAATTCTAATCTCATTCTCTAAACTGCTTGCTGCTCTTCCAATCCAAAGCAATCCACAAATTTTAGGTGCCCTCTCCAATTCTGATATCAGAGTAACTGCTGAAAATATTGAATGCACCAAGGAAACACTTCTCCCCAGGGATCCTGCTTAAAGCATGTTATTGGTTTGTGCTGCATGATTAGTAGATACTTACGTAGATAGATGTTCCCGACAAATTGATCAATCCAACAGTGATTTAAGGGAACAAAGTCAACAGGCTTAATGGAGTACAACACTTGACGTCACCTCTTCTGCTTCCATTCTCCTTTCTTTCTGCCATTCCCTCCAGCCCATGAGGTCAAGAAGGAAATTAAATTGATTAGACTTAACCTTCTTTGTGACAAGTCCGTGACATTTGGGGGTTGGGGTGAAGGAAGGTGGCATACAGCTATTTGTTTAATAATTTAATATCATTCCTGCAGACAGTTAAGTTGACTTGCTTTTAACTTTTTCTTCCCCCTTTTTTTTTGAAGACTAAACACTATTTGGTTTTTACCCAGAAATAACACTTGCATTTTTTCCACAATTTTTTTCCATCTTCTTCCTAAATAATACTGAGGTAAATATTATCATCTTGGTGATGTGAATAAAACTAACTTAACTAAATATTTCTTGACCTGTTCTTTTTGTATTTTGACCTGTATTCCTCCTTCATTGTTAAAGCTAATTTAAGTACTTAGTTATAATTAACTTTTTTATGATGAGGAGGCTTTGAATACTTCAGTCTCATTGTAGGCTCTCCTTCCCCCTTGATTAATGGACCTGTTAATTAACTGAGATAATGGTCTTCCTCTTTTTACTGGTGTACTTAGAGAATCTTTACTACTTGTAAGCTGTTTTGCCTCTTTACCTGTCTGATTTTACCTTTTTTTTCCTTTGTATGAATGGCGAGCTACGAGTTTTTTTACTCCATGTTTTCTGTTCGTTCCTCCTGTTTTCTAAGTCTTTCAAGTGTCTCATTGCTCCTTATTAGTGTAGTTGTTAGTTTGCTACAGCTTTTTAAAGAATAAAATATATTTGTCCTTATTTTGTATTTATTTTCTTGTTGATAAATGTTGGAGCATCTGCTCATGCTTCCTTTTAGGATGATACTTGGTTTCTAGCTTTACAGATGTTTTCCTGCTGGACGATGCATTAAAGGCATGGTGTGGGGGTGAATGACTGTGAAAGAGACCTGGACATACTGGAGGCAGGCCAATGAGGCTTTGCAAATTATTAAAAGACTAGAGCATCCCTCCACTGAGGAAGGGCTGAGAGAGCTGGGAAAGCTCTCTTGAGCTTGAAAATGAGAGCTCAGGGGGAATCTCATCAATGTGTATAAATACCTGAATGGAGGGCGTAAAGAAGAGGGAGCCTGGCTGTTTTCTGTGGTACCCAGTGACAGGACCAAAGGCAGTAGCACAGACTGAAACGTAGGAGGTTCCCTCTGAATGTGAGGAAACAATTTTTGACCATGAGGATGACCAGAAAGGTTGTGAAGCCTCCATACATGGAGATGTTCAAAACTCAGCTGGACGTGGTACTAGACAACCAGCTCGGGGTGGCCCTGTTTGTGCTGGGGTGTTGGACCAAAAGGACTCCAGAGGTCATTTCTAACCTCGGTCCTTCTGCAATTCTGTGATGGCTTGACACGTCAAGATTGTGGCATGTTCTTGTTCTCTTAATACTGTGGCTGTCTCTCACTGCAAACACTTGTGAAGTGTTACTGCTTAGTACAGTACTTCAGAGGCTAATACGTGATTAACCTACAGCAATTTTGGAGATTAACAGGCATATTTGGGATAGAGATAAGATGACGGGGAGCACCGATACTGCCTGATTATGTCTGCACTTTCTTTATTTAGAGAACATTTTTGTTGGTTTTTCAGTGTTTTGTGGTTTTGGTTTTTGATGGTTTTTATGTGTTATTCTCTGTTCATTTTGGGTTTTTTTAATTGTCATCAGAAAATACCTGCATGGTTTGAGTCTAAGCTCAGCACACCTGGTCAGACTTCTTTCAGGAACATGGGCTTAAAAGGGCGCTTTTGTTCGTCAAATCCAACCAGTATCCCGGACATCACATTAAAGATCTCTCCTAATAAGCAGTCGTCTTCCCTCCATATCCCTTCAGTTGGAGGGAGAAGCAGCAGGTGACTGTTTCACTGACAACTGTTGGTGACAAAAACAGTGTTCCTGGTTTACTCTAACTTCAGTCATTTATAGAAGGTTGAAATTAGTCATTTGTAGTGGCATTAAATGCAACTGTCATAGTGAGAATTTTTGTGTAGCACAGTTCCAAAACCTATTTTCTCTCCTCTTTTGCTCTCTATGTGGGGCATCCCAATATGTAAAGATGCTTTTTGCTGATATCCCTTGTAAGTGTAGTGTGTTGTCAGGTAAGTGTCCATCTCTTATCTCAGGGATTCATTTGGTGTATCTTTTTGGTCTATCCAGTTGACAGTCACAGAAACTTCCTTGTAAGTCCCAGAAATCTCTTGCTTTTCAGGACTTTAGGCTAAAATTGTTCAGGAAACAGGTATTTTCTGTTTTCTGATGAACTGGCAACAAGTTCACTTGGAAGGCTGACATTAGGTCAGTAGTTTCTTCCTTTGTAATTCTGTTTCAATTGAACTGGTTTCAAGACTTACCATGCATGCTCAAAACATGGGGGTTTGTAGGTAGCTTGGATGGCCTGTTATGGTTTTCAGAGCACCCCTCTAGCAGACAGGATTTTATAGTTCTGTTCATGTGTTTGTAGAAACAAAGCTCATATAGACTTCAAACAACTTGTATTTAATTTTCCCTTTAAACCTATCAATGTTCTCTCAGGCAATCCATGATATCCTTGAAAATGCAGGCCATCGTGATGAGGGAAGCTTTGCCCAGTGGCATTCCAAGAAGCCCCACGGTATATTACTGTTACCTTTATCTTGTTTTGGATGAAGCAGTGGATTACTGGGTGAGACCTCCTTGGTCAAAGACCTAAAGAATACATGTGTTCCCATGCCATCTATCTTCTCGCGATGACACTGTAGTGCCTCAGGTCAGCAAGTGACAAGGCTTTTGCTGTCATGGCCTCAGTACCTCTGTGGTCTTCTCCACTCTTTCAACTTTAGGATTCTCTTTGGTGTGAACACCAAAACCCACACTTGCTGCCTTTTTAATTCTGTCATCAGGTCTTGTCCTTCTACAGACTTTAAAGGGTTTATTATTTTATTTCATTTTTTTGTTCCAGGTGTGAAGGAGTTGCAAGGAGAGAGTAAGAAATACCTCCTTAATGTGATATTAAGGTAGCCTGTCATAAAACACAAGTTCAGGAAATGCAAAGCTTCCCATTAGGAAGGTGTTTTGACAACGTTGGATGTAAAATATGACCGCTTTGTCTACTGTAATATAAATGGGTTAAATTTTCTTAATGAATTTTTAACTTTTCTTGTTTTTGTAGAGAAAGTCTTTCAATACTTAGGGAAGATCATCCCCCATACAAAAAAAGGTTGAAATATTTATATCGTGTGTGTATAAACTTTACTTGTTTATTTATTACGTAAAGGAAATAACACATCTGTTGAGGGGAGGGTGAACCTGCGTACATCAAGCATTTCAAGGATCACTGAATAGACCTGGAAGACTACCTCTGTTAGAGGAAAAAATGGAGTAAACAGTATCATTCTTGCTCAACTGTAGCACTGTAGAAAGATTTTAAGATAGATAGAGAAAGAGAAAGCTAGCACAGGCTTACACAGACTTTACTCAGCTTGAACAGTGCAAGTGGTTTTGTGCTCAATATTGCTGCAAGGCATGTGTTGCTGTTGTATTACTTGCCCAAGATGTCCGAACATGGATAGCTACAGATGGAGACCCACACCAAAGGCCCCACATTGCCACCTTCCCAGGAGAGGCAGTCCCCACATTGCCACCTTCCCAGAAGGGGCAGTCCCCACTTTTGCCCTAATGTGGCAATTGGTTCCTTCTCTTTCCTCTTTCTATTACTGTGTTAGCTGCTGAAGGCCCTTGTTGCAGTCTGACACAGAGTGGGGCAGACCCTGCTGGCTCTGTGGAGAGCAATGGACATCTCATCTGCTGCAGCTTGGGATAGGATCCAGGTTTCTGCAGGAAAGGGGTGAGGAATAAGCTCCTTGCCTACCATCAAGGCAGGAGCATTTTCAGCTCAGCTGCAGATGCTCCAAGCCAGGTCAGAAGGAAGGAGGCGTTCAGCCATTTGGGTTGTTTCCTCCTCAGGCATGGCTGCCTGCGTCAGGGACAGAGGCAATGGACTGGATGGAAGCAAGCTGCCTGCCAATCTGGCTCCAGGCCTCCCACTGGACTGCACTAATATACAGACTTGTTGGCTTATTTTAGAAGTAGATGTGCACGTTTGGAGTTTGTGTGTTGTGTGCACGTATGAGTGACTTTCTTTTCCACTGAGATATTTGTTGAGTTGCATCTTCAGGTTGTTCCAAGCATGCAGAACATATGAGCCCAGCTAGGGACTTCAGGGACTACATTGCAGTAAAGTTTTAGGTCATCCTTTTTGCTCAGAAAGAGCTTATTTTAGTTTTTAATCTCAATTTAATATTTTTCTTGCTTTCAAAATTTAACTAACGAGGTCTACAGCTCTAGTTGTGGCTGCATCGGTAAGCAGCCCACACTGCTTGCCACGGTAGGTGTTCTGGACCAACAGCATATCACATTAGCCTGAACTGCATGGAACTGCTTGAGGGTTTATTGAAAAGTAAGCAAGCCTAAAACTTCACATTTCTCAGCCATCTACTCTGAAAAGTTTGAAAACTGAGAGAAAACACCTATTCAGGAGCAGATACTTTTTGTAATGGCTTTAACAATTACGAGTTGATGATTCAAGAACCAACTGATTGATTGAATCATAATAGATGGCCTCTATAATTCTACCTTATTTCTCCTTGAAGAATTTCTATGGAATAGACCGTCATTGGTGTTTTCTCTCACACTGTGTATTGGCCAGATGAGATTGTCTCCACAGATGAAACAGAATCTGCCGTTAAATGAATGAAACCTCTGTCAAAGCTAATAGAAGAAATCCCTAGTTTAAGAAAAGGGGGGACTTTTCATCTCTGTATTTAATGATAAAAATATCACTCTCCTAGCTTCAGTGCTGAGATGACTGAGGTTTAGAGAAGCAGCATGACTTGCCAAGATGACACAGTGGGTTAATGGCAGGGCAAGAAGCAAAACCAAGTCTCTGACTCACAACATGGCTATTTGATATTTTGAACCCTATTGTCTTGAGTGCCTTCTTGGAGGCCATTGAGGAAGTATTTTGCCGAGCAAGAAATAGCTCCCATTTATGCATGTTTTTAAGATCATTTCCTTAGGAGTGTTTTCTTATCCTCTCTTATTCTATGGTCTCATTTGTTTTCCTCTGGTTCTAATGAGCTTAATCTTTTCCTTGAATCATGTGCTTGGCTGCTGTCTTTGCCAGCTGAGGTTTCTGACAATAGATTTTTTTTTTCTTCTTTTCCTTCTTTACCTGAAAAAAATATTGGAGTAAAAGTTGCCTTATTTTTCCTGCTTATTAAATCTGAAAACTGGTGAGACCCTGAGTTACTCTCCTAGGTCTGTTAGCACAGTTTGTACAGTGGAAGAGGGCTTCTTCAGGTTCATAATGAAAGTTGTATTAAGCCTAAAGCTTGATGTAGAAAACAGATTATTTTCATCAATCCAATGGAAATAAATGTATCCTCTGTGGTGGAGTTTATCTGTCAAAAAAAAAAAAAAAAAAAAAGGCAAACACTCCATCCCCCAAACAACTCCAGGTGTAGGTGGGTTTTTACTTGGCTCTTTGACAGTGTTCAGATTCTTATCTGTGATCAATATTAGCAAAATTGACTCACTGTTCTGTGCTTTCTCAGATTTATGGTGTGAGTAAAAATAATGTTTCATGTGTCAAGTTCCCTGGTGTGTCTATTAATATCGCCAGTCATTCATGTTATACAAGTAAGGAGATGTTAAAAAAGTTTCTTCTATGTTAGATACATCTATTTACACCCTCCTTGGCTCTGTAACAGAGAAGGTGTTATCCTGTCTCTCTGTGAGGTTGTTCAAATTTAGTCTGTTATGAAAACAAGTTTGAGACAGCCACTGGGGTTTTCATGGTGAGCAAATGCTTCATGTAAAGGAGTGAAAAATGCACTTCATTGCTATTTGAGTTCTTAGTATTCCTGAAGCTTTATTATCAGTGTCTCTGTAATTTTTTGGTTTTAATTTAATGAAGTGGGAAACTTGAAATGCTTTTAGAGAAACTGGCCTGGTAAACAGGCAGACTTTATAACACACCCAGCTTAATCTGGGAGGCTCAAGAACTTCCTGTGTAAAGTTGTCCTACAACTTGTGGCTGTTGGAGGGTTGGCACTGTTGGCATAGCGTAGTAGGTAAAGCATGTTCTGGTTTGTGTTTGTAGCAGCTGGATGGGAGTGACTGGCTAAGTAAAGTGTTCAAGTCCCTTCCAGAAAGTTTCAGACCTAAGTGTGAGCAGTGAACCTTGAGCTGTGAAATACGAGTGGTTACTTCAAGTTTCACCTGTATTTCTATCCATGTCTGTAATTTGTTTTAGGAAATTTCAGAAGGGGTAGGAGGGAATCTTTCGTACATGAAATGAATGCTTTCCTGACTTCCGTATTCTATGAAGGAGAACCTAGACTTCTAGTTTATCAGGCACTTAAAGGGAACTTGCAGTGCTCTGACATTTGTTCAGTGGCAGAGAATTATTTAATCTGATAAATGATTAATACAGTGACAAACAGAAGAAGCTTTGTGGAAAGCAAGAGCTCTAAGAAAAGAAAATTAAACAGCCACAGGGAAGACACCCAATTAAAACTATCTGCCAGCTGTTCCTTTTTTCTGGTTTAAAATCAGTTTTATTTAAAATGTAACAAGAAGAAATTTTGAGTCTGAGCACATACAGTCCAAGTGATTATTGGCCATCGGATTTTAGTACCTTGTAGAACAGCATGTGGGAACTGCTTAACAGCTCCTTAATGGGCCAATGTCATGTTCTCATTTGTGTCTACAATTGTCGTATACTCTCCATATTTTGTCATAGGTCTCCGTGCACATGGCTTTCCCTGGTCTGAGACAGACCTAAAACACTGAGACTAGGTATATTCTCAAACAAAAGAATGAGGCATCAAAGAGTTTCTCTCTTTTAATTTGCTATTTAGACCAAAACTCTTTATTGAATAAAGTGATGAACAGGAGATGATTTTGCAATGCAAATTGTGGAACAGAGAATGTGAGTGCCAAACTTTATGGTTTTGAAGTTCCATTTTCAGAACAGTAAAATTATGTAAGTACTATATAGTAAGATCAAGCCCAGAAACAACCAATTTTGTGGAAAACCCTGCAGGGGCATAAAAAATTTGGGCTTGCTTCCAGCAGGAACTCTGTAATCCAGCTAAACATTGCTGCTTGAGAGGATTTCTCTGCCACAGAGGGAGCTCTCTTGCTCATTCTTCCTCTCTTTTGTCAGTGCCATGAGGCTGACTCTTTGTGTGGCCTCTCTGACAGATGGAAATCACTTAGGAAGGAACAGATTGAATTATTGCAATTTTAGTGCACTTCTCTCTTCCAAACGAAAAATCAGTTACATTTTTAAAATACAATATTAATAACTCAAGATGTTGAAGAAAAATATTAACTAAAAACAGTTGTCTCTTCACTTCTGCTAGCAAATTCTTGGAAAGCCTGCAGAAGTGTCTCCTATCACTCCAGAGGTAGTAGTACTTCTCTTCCCAGTGATGTTATTGACTTGACCGGGATCTATAATGGGTCCTGGAACTGCTGTCTTGGTGGTGAACAGAAATTGCTACTGCATCATCTTTTATTTTCTTAATATTCCCTGTGCTTTTGTACCCATTACAGTTAAGATGTTGAATTTTGTTTTTGTTACCCCTACAGACTGCAGACTTAGATCCTATACTTAAAATTCTTAAGTTCTTAAGTAAAATTAGAAAAAATTGGCAGTATAATATAAATCCTACACTCAGACCCGATGGATCCCAGCTGATATCCTGATCATATTAGTCAGTCCTGTCGCTAGCTATATTGTTCACCTGATGTCCTAAATGAGTGTTTTAAGGTTAAAGGGACCTTGAAAAACTCATTTGGGACGCCTGACTACTCTTTACATCAATATTAAACAGCTCTTTCCCTTTTCAAAGAGATGTAGCTTCAGCCTGCTCTGTATTGCCACATTCTCACCCTTCTTTAGGTGACAAGAGACTGGTTTACCTTGGTGCTTTTTAATTCCTTTTTACTTCTTTGTAGTCAAGCTGCACTAAGTCCCATAATACCGAAGCAAAAACAAATCTGTGTTTTGACTTAACCTGGAGGCTGGTGTTTGGATTTGGTTTATAAATGGTTCTGTTCAAGCAAGGTATGTATAGTTGTTCCATTTAGAAAGAATTGCAAATGGTATAACAAATGGAAATTTTTGTCTTGCATAACGTGTCAATGCCCTAGAATTGGCATTTACATTATTAATGTAAATAATTAAAAGTGAACTTGTCTACTGGGTTCTCAGTGTAGAAGATTATTTTCCTCAGATTAATGCTTCTGTTGGAAAGACTGAATATTCAAGTTTCTGCATTTTTTTACAAAATCGCATGTCACTTAATAGAATAATAGAACTTTTGTGGCAGGCATGTTTCTTAATAACATGTTTTTAGGTAACCACAGTGAAACTGATACCTCTCCAAGTGCTCTGTAATTTCAAGTTGTATAATAAAACCAATATATTTTGGAACTAAATCCAGGAATCTAAACACTGCAAGAATACCTTTGATTTTTTAATCCATAGCCATGTCTGTTACAAACATGTTTTTATATCTCATGAGCATTTATATGTTATTTTCCCATTTTGCAATGACAACCAGTTTATTTTTAAAAGATATTTGGCACTGGCCTGCCTTTAAGGGCAGTATCATAATAATAATGTATAAATTGTTCTCGCGATTTATCCAGGGCTTTTAAGCTTTTGTAAAAGAACTTCGTTTCCCAGTGCAGTTAATGAGTGCTATAGCCATTTGGGCAACATAAAATGAGGTATTGGAAAGCTGGAGTGGGTTGCCTGGATCAGGCCACATATCAGTGTGAGTGGAAGTCTTTGCCTCCTGGATGGGCTGTTCCAGTGCACCAAATCCTCATGTGGAAGCTGCAAATGCAAATCCAGCTCTAGACTTAAAGACGTTAAATTGAGAATTAGTATTGGGGAAGAAAGGCTTAAAGGGGATTTTTTTCATTCATGTGAAATAAATCCTCCATGCAGTGGCTGATCCAGCTTGATACCCTTAGCAGAAGGACTGTTGAACAAGCACACTCGCTGCTGAGACATCTCTAAAGCTGTTTAATTTTATCGCCAGGCCCTTGGAATTAAAGGCCAGGAGACAACTGTTAGCTGCTGCTTGTCTGAGTCCAAGCATCAACAGGAATTATATCCTGCCGCAGCCTGTCTGAGCTCTGTAAAAGATATGTCAAGCTACAGGTGAAAATAATTTTATCCTAAAGTATGATGGTGTAGGATTTGGTGACTTATTAATTTTTTGTGATCTTTCAGGACTGGAGAGGGAAGAAGGGCGGCTTTTTGATGGCTTCAGGGCATTGTCAAGCCATCACCAGCAGGAACAATAGTTAGCACTTTTGCTATGCTTTTCAGCATTCAAGTACCTTACACGCACCAGTTAATGTTATTCACCTCTCTTGATTCAGCAGCCATTAATTTTCATCTCCTTCTGAAACGGGAACAATTGCTGGATCTGATTGACAGTTTATTCAGAGCTAGAATTATCTGTACAAAGAGGGAGCTGTGGGTTGGGGTTACTTAACTAAACCTCTCCAATCGCAGTGGGCTGAGTGGGCCGCGGGTGCCAAGGCAGCTCTCTGGCACCTGCAACCAGACGTGACGGAACTGTGGCAGAGGCACAGGAGAACTTTATTTGTCAGTGGCTGGTGAAGAGAGATTTAGATTTCAATGCTGTGCTTGACTTTCAAAGTTCAAATGGAAATTTGCCAATGCAATTATATTTCAAGTAGGCAACACGAGCCGACCACATGTCTTTACATACGGAGTTAAACTCTGGATGTGAACTTATTTTGGCACTCCTGAAGATAATTGTGGGCTTTAGTGAGATTTAAGTGCTGTCTGGAGGCCAAGTGTGCATCCACCAATCTGTATGAGCAGTGATAGGGGAGACTGCAGGAGAATTGAAATGTGTGGCGTTCTTTGCTAATAAAACTCTTGCAAAATTCAGGAGAGGGAAAACATTTCTATAGGGTTCTGCTGTTCTGGTTTATGTTGTTTAAACCATCCAATACAGCTGAGTGCACAATAGTGGTCCTTCTAACAAATGTGGAAAGTTGAGAATTTAATGAGTCTTTTGTGTTAAGTTATCTGAATAGATAATTGGTTGTTTTATTGGGTTTGGGGTTTTTTTTGGTCAAATGTTGTGGTTTTATTTATTTGGGGTTTTTCAAAGCATAAGCTGAATTTATGTTCAGCTATACTATTAGACCATCATTTAGCATTCAAACAAGTGAATTTTTAGGGCAATTTTTTACTTCCCCTACAGTAGTTTCACTCTGTCCCTTTCTTTCATTTTTCCTTGTGGATCTTATCCATAAAAGTATCTGCAGGAAAAATGATCAAAAGCATGACTAAAATGTTTCTTGGCAGCATTCTCCTCCCTCCCCAGTTTTGCAAGAGGCAGTATTTTTCTACCATGTCATGAAAATTCAGGTCACCTGATGATTTCATCTCTTAAACAACTTGAATTCTGCTTGATCAGCATGAGGAAGAGAAGATGGTATGGCAGAGCATTTGCTTATACATGTTCAAAGCTCCGAAGAGAAACAGAAGTTAACTTCGGTTGACACAATCCTTTGACACAGTTCTTTCTTTATAGTGGAAGTTTTTCTCCCTGGAGGTTTAACTTTACAGAAGGATGGGATTTGACTCTTGACTTTTATGGGCCTAGAAAAAAAAAAGAAGGAAATTCTTACAGTATAAGGAAATATGTGTAGCAGCTATGTAACCATGAAAAATCGATTTTTGCTCTCAATATTTAACACATAATTGGAAAGCAGTCTGCCCCAGAGACTCTGGTTCCCAAGTGGGTAAACTGAATCAATGAAGACTAATCAGTTTATTCCAATAAGAAAATCAAGGTACTCTGCAGAGCCAGATGGAACATGCTTCCTGATATAGTGATAACTAATTAATGTTTCACACTTTATTTTCCCTTCACTTGAATTTATCATGTAGTTCCATTCATTAAAAAGACTAGATAGCTATCTGAACCATATAACACCCTTGGTGGGATTACTAACCTAATTTTGCAATTAGAAAATTTAGGTTTTTAGGAATAGTCAACAGCTAGCCAAAATCACAGTAGCAGCTATGGCCACCAAGTAGTAATACTGTTGCTTTCCTAGTTTAGTTTTCTCTTGGCCTCCTTAAACCAGCTCAATAGTTTCCTGAAAAGCAAGCAGGTGTGAGTGGAGTTCATTCTTTCAGAAATGTGCTGAACCCGAGAGTTTATTTGCTTTCTAAAAATTTTGCATTTAAACCCACTCATCAGAAGTCTTTTTATCAAAAGACATAGTGCTCTGCATGTCACCACTTCCATTGCCTTCTGTTTTGATACGAGTTTATAAAATCATGTGCTGCTTTCCTCTCTCCACTCAGTTCAGTTTATCTTTGTGGTTTATCATGTGGCATCTTGGAATAAAGTCAATAAATAGTGTGCCAATAAATTAGCCATGACACCTGTTACTTTCAAACCTTTTCTTGGCAAAGTCCCTTGAAGTTCAGGGAGATAGGGAGCAACTTGCTCCCTTGTGTTAGATGCTTTCTTTTTCAGCAAGGTTTAACTGTGCTAGGCCAAGGTTTCTCCACCCTGTGACCTCTCAAGTCTGAGGCAAGTCCTATCCAACTCCCACCGATGTCCACTGTCTCTCCTCCATCAAAACATCTGCTGACTTAGTGTTGCTTTCTCTGGCTTGTTTCCAGCTTCCTTCAGCATCCCTTCTCCTGGGAGCTGTCAGTCTGTGCTTGGCATCTGTCCCTTTTTCATTTGTGTAGTGGCAAAGCAAAATACTTTTTTTTTTTTTTTTTTTTTTTGGAGGGGTATTTTTTATTATTTCATCAGTACCTTGTTGACCTTTTGTCAACAAATGGTCCTTACTGGGTTTTAAAGGCATTATTGTAGCCTTGAAATTGTACAGTCCCTTTCTCTTAAGGAACGGAGTATTTGCTTTAGAGGTCCTAATACTGTTCAGTAAAATTCACCTGCTGTGTGGCAGTTGTACCTCTGGGCAGGAGTGATTGTTCTCCCTGCAGGAAGTGCTCTGTCGCTTTCGGACATTGTTCTTTAGTGATATATCCGGCTGTGGTTCCTCTCACAGCTTAGATGGGCATCTGAGCTTACAACCACAAACCAGAAGTGACACTAATCGGGTAACACTTTTTAAGACAGCAGTCTGGCTTTGCCAAAAAAGTAACAGTGTGATCCATCTAGGTTTATGCTGGATAGAAAAAGCCTAGCGGGAGCCCTCTTACGTTTCTTTTCATTACTGCTTTGAACTCTTTGCTTAACTGGTTTTGACCTCACACACATCTTTGTTTTACTCATGTTTTCTTGACTCTTCATCCTTTGAAGGTTGTTTGTAACATAGTGACAAAATTGCTTGTTGGCTGGAATTTCTTTAACTTGCCTGTTTGCACAGTTAACACTGACTTTGCTCTTGCATGACTTTTCCAAAGCCAGATTCTGGCACTGTACCACTCCTCTCCTACTCCTTGAGTCTTGTCCTGAAGCCTTTCTGCAGCGAAACCTCCCATCATTTTGAAGATGCTGAGAACATTGGTGTGCCTCTGATGTATGTTGCACCTGCCTTATAAATGCTATTTGTGGTTCTGATGGGCCTGTATTGGAAGAAATATAGTGCAGGGGTGGTAAGGATGATCAAAATGGGGGAAATAATTTTGAGAAAGACCTACTTAAACTAGGAGTTTTCAGCCTGAAAATGATACAGCTGAGGGGAGGTACAATGCAGGCATATAAAAGAGGTTGAGTGCAAAGCAGAATTAGTGATCAGTTGTCCAGCATCCTTTCCAGTATGAGGGCTGGGAATTCAAGTGAAGTTCATGTGGTGCAGAGTCAAAGCAAACAAAGGGAGATGGTTCTTCACACATTGTGCTGTTAAGTTATGAATTCCTTAACAGAGGATGTTGATGCTAAAACTGTATGTCTTTTTAAGGGAAGACTGGAGACATTCATGAAAAAGAAATCTACCAAAGGCTACAACCACAAAACTTTCCTTTTGGATCAGGTAGTCCCTGAGCCTCCATGTGTTCAAGCCTGGAAGAATATACTGGAAAACAGTAATTTCTTGCTTGCTCTGTTCTTGGCCTGTCCTGTAGGCTTCTATTTTTGTCAATTATCAAGGCCAGGATATTGGGTGAGATTGCTCTTAATTTTGTCCTATTGGTTTTTTTTATATTCTAAAGCATCTCAGCAATGATATTCAGGAATATAAAACAGAGAAAATAATTGTGGCATCTTTCTACAGGATCATGACAAATGCATGGGTGGTGTAGTTACGTTTATAGTATTATAGTGTTTCAGTATCTCAGAAGTCCACTGGGTTGAGTGTTGTCCTGATAGACAGGAGTGTGAAATCCTTCACAGTAGCAAGGGCAGCAAACCCAAATCTCTCAACACTCTTCCCACTTCTGTACCATGTGAAAGGTGGGCAGCACCACCTCCTCTATTTTTTTTGAAGGGGTTAAATATTACAGTGTTTGACTAGCTTGTTCAGGAAGAACCCGCCAGATGGGAAGCTTTGGGGGGAAGTTGCTTATGATCAAGTGTCAGGTCAGTAAGAGTGGAGAGCTGTGATATGTCTGGGTGTGCAGTTCACTCCAGAAGGTTAAGGTTCAAAAACAAGTACAAATTCCTGTGTAGTTCAGGTGACAGCTGAGTCTACTCTCACTTTTTACTTTCTTCATATAGTTCTACTAACATACGTGGTCCCTATCCATGCCTAACTTGCATTTAGTTAAATTTTGTCTAGCTGTTAATTTCTCCTAATCCCATTTTACCTGTACTCTAATACATAGTTCATACAATTGTTTTAGTGTAATAGCAGTTTTGCAGCACTTGTAAAACTTCTTTGAAATCTGATGGAAATTTTCTACTATCTGATGAAAGTTTTCTACTTACGTTCAAAACATAATTTTTCAGTTAGTTGTATATGTTATGATGTTATTTTTGATTATCAGCCACTGTCCTGCTAGCATAAAAGCTCAATATGAGCTAAATATGGAGAAAAAAAAACCAAGAAAAAAGTGTCCTGTGAGACAAATGCAAACCATTGACTGTTAAAAATACTTCGGTGTAGATGATATCCACTTAAAATCAATTTCAGGTGATGGAACTAATGTTAACGTACTACTTGTCATTTCGCAGTGTTCCTTTATGACAAGTTAGAGAAACCATTAGAGTTGTCTCAAATTATTATTTTATTGCTAGCTATTTAACTGTTCATTAATAATCTGGAACTTCCTGCCATAAAGAAATACTTTAATTTTAGAAAATGTCAAAGGATTGAAATTTGAAGCAAATTCTTTTACAGGAGATGGCTTTCTTCATGGCAGTTGACAAATGATACTGTGGGATAATTTTTTATATGTATCATGGAAGTTATAATCATTCATTAATAACTTGGGAGATGATTCTCGTTTAGGACATTAAATTTCTTCAGTCAAATTCAGAGTGCTCTTTTAAAATGCTGTCTTGCACAGTAATACAGCTGAGGTTTTAAATATAGTGTATCCTTTTATGCACTTCATATGAATATGCTCTTCTGTGTCTTAGCATTTAAAAACTGCTGGCACAGAAAAGGACTGCAAAGGTCATTTATGTATAACCTTGTCATGTTATACCTTGCAACGTGGTGTCAGTCTGGAATCCTGCCTCCACAAATTTCACCTGGCACAGTTATAAGGAGTCATTTGCCTGCCACTGTATCATAGGTGCTAAACAAATTGCAGGGTGGTTGTGTTTGCTTCTAGTTAAGCCTAGACAACAGGAAATGAGCTGTGCCTCAAAACAAAAAAAATTAAAAAGTAAAAAATCCAACTGTTGTTATCATCTAAATGCCTTAAGAAGCTTGTAGTTATACTAGGATTAAACCCAAGACTTACTAAATCCCTTTTTGCTCCCTTCTTCATGATGTCTGTAAAGCTACCTGGTTTCGCAGAATCTCCATTGCTTCACTGATACTGCCCTTTGTGTCTCTTAAACAGGATTAATAGACTACCCCACAGTTTCTGAAGTCAGCAACAAGTATGTTTTTAAACAGAAGACAGCATTTAAATAAGATGGAAAACGCGTTGACTTGTAATCTGAATTTATCAGCTGAAAGGGTGAAAACTGCTTCTTTTGGCACTAGTGACACAGATTATATTGATTTAGGTAGAGTCTTCAGAAGAGATGGTTTTGTGGGGCTTGAGGCTTTTTGGTGTGGGTTTTTTTTTTCATATGTTGGGGTTTGTTGGTTGGTTTGGGGTTTTTTGTGAGATTTGGTTTTGTTGCTTGCTTTCTTTTTATTGGAGCTGATTAGAAGATAGCAATTTTATTCTGTGGCTATTGTAAGACTTGGGAATTTTACTTTTTTTCTGCAATGAGAAATCCATTTGAAGCATTCTTGCCTGTTTTGAAAATGTCATACACTTTCCCCTCTTCAATAAAATTATCAGGAGAATTTGAGCTATCCAATTTTAATGATGCTGTGTCTTCACAATATGGTCCAAAACCAGAATCTTTCATCTATAGTTTCTGATGGTCTCTAGTCTATAATTCTAAAACACTTGCATGTGAAGAAAAGAAAATACACAAGAAGAAATGGAAAGAGATGAAGTTTGGCTACCTGATTTTAGTATGACCCTGCTAAATTGGACACATTTTCCTTCTTTTAATGTGTATTTCATTAAATACCTCATGGACTCTGGTCACTGTAATCCATTGCTGATGGCACTGGGAGGCTTTTTTAAAAATAAATTCTCAAGATGAGTCCATAATTACTCTGGAAAATAAAGATGTGCATCTGTAGAAAAGATGTAATGACACAGCTGTCATTCCACACTAAAATCTTGTAGATGTGGAATTGCACTAAGATGAAAAATAAAGACTCTGTTGCAGAGAATTCTAGTCACTTATATGATTTCTTAAGATCTCTATTAATACATCCTCTCCAGTCATACTGAAGCTGAGAGCGCAAGTGTTTGTCATAAAAGTGGAGTTCTTTTTACTCAGTGAAAGTGGGCAAAGTTGAACTGTTATGATGATGGATCTTGAATTCCTTTACTTCTGCAGTACTATCCAAAATAGACATATCTTTAATTGCTGGAATCTAGCCTAAGAGTGTCACGGCAGATTGTAACTTAGGTATTTTGAAACATTAGTTGCAGGTTTCATTCTGGAAATAATTGGCCTCTTTTATACTGCTCTGTTATACCAAACTTGCTGATACTCTCCTTTCCTTCTGTCTTGTATTGTTAAAATAAAAGCTTTAGAAGAGCAGAAGGTAAAAACTAACATGTGTATGCGTGTTGCACAGTAAATTACTTTGTCCAAGTAAAAGACTTGTCCAAAGCCAAATAATTTTCATTGGAAATATCTAGAAATCTATACCTTTTTCCTTAGAGTTGAACTAATTCCAAATCATACATTCGCAAAATGCCCATAACTTATTTTCCAAGTTCAAAATCAAACCAAGATGTGGCAGAAGAAATCAGCTGGAATGTTGGTACGTGTAGCAAACATACCTATTCAACTAGCCAGTGTCTGATTTGTCATTCTGCCAGAAATTTCTCCAATATTAATGCTGATAGCCAGGTAACATAAGAACGTTTGAGACATGTACAGTCAAAATTTATACCCAAGTGTCTCCTTTTTGTTCTACATCTCTATCCCATATTGAGGATCACAGTTAGAACCTTAGAGGAGTTGAGGTTCCACTGGAAGAAACAGTTACATACTTATACAGTAGAAAAGAATTAATGCATTGTCTTTGCAGTGAATTTCATTCATAATCGTACCACAATTTCATCACATCAGTGTAATGAAAACAATAATTTTCCAGTATAGGAGATAACCCATAAAAATTCAAAGGATCAAACAAGATGTTTCATGTGTTGCATTACTGTCTTTGCTCTTACCAAGTTTGTTCAGAGTTAAATTATGACATGAGGAGAGAAGATGCATATTCAGCATAGAGTTGAAGATTAATGGGGTTTCAGCTGAACAATTCTACTTCCCAGGAAAGTATTCTACTCCCAAGAATATCATGTAAGGCTAATGGTTTCATGTCATTGAAGACCGTGTTGTCTGAAACAGTAGAGGAATTGCAATAGCTGCAGTATTTTCTGAACTTGAGGGCAGAATTCTTTCTTAGCCATTACTTACCACGAGCAGAAGTGAGCATCCTGCTTTCTCTTGGTTGGAAATGCCTGTTAAACAATAAGATGACAAGAACGATGATGAACAGACTGGCTTAGTTCCCTTTTGTGACTGTCACTGCAAAGAACTATCAGAGCCGTGATGTCATGTCCTCTTGAGTTGTGTACAAGGAAAGCAGGTACATTTTTAAAAAATATTTTAAATATTGAAAAGAAAACCTAAATGCAAAGGAAAGACTCCCATAATAATTACTGAAAGTAATACTTTTAAGATGCTTTTTGTTTTAAATCATGCCAGCTTTGAATGATGACCATTCAAACAGAATATTGCTGCTGTTTTTCTGGCCCAAGGTATCAGAGCACATTCTGTCCATTCTTTCTGTATTTCTAAGAAGCTTTCTATACACACACACTTCTTGTATGGAATTCATGGAGAAAGTTGCTGGCAAATCTTCAGTTTCATTTTTGAGTCTGAAGAGATTAGTAAATCCATCTCCCATCTGGATATTATGTGGGGCTGAGAAGTGAAATCTGATAATACTAAGCAATAGATACTATGATGAATATGAGGATTTTTAAATTTCCCTAATCTTAAAAATTTAGGAAGGCTACAATTTCCCACATACCCAAGTGTTTAAAAACAGCATCAACAGCGGAGTTGAAGTCCTTGTCAACTGGGAAAATAATGTCCTCCTTGACAGGCTGGAAGCTGTAAAATGAAGTGTTTCCAATGTGGAGATTTCTGTGTGGAGCCTCTCCATGGGTTGCTCCTGTCTTGGCAGAGAGCTGTGTCAGAGAAGGTATTCTCAGCATCTTGTATGACAAGAGGGAGGAAAAATCTAGCACCTGTGTCTGGGGAGGGCAAATGAGCAGAGTTGTCTGTAGCATTTAATTACAAAATGAAATTTAAAAAGAAACACCCAGAAAAACCCACACCAGACCTAACAGTGGTTTCTATCTCTGCCTACTTGTACTTTTTATCTGTGAAATATAAAATAACAAGTGACAGGAAAACATTATAACATATGAATTGCAAAGTAACTCGAGAAGAATAAAGCACCTTTATACCTAGAATTACCTTCAGGTATGAAGTCTGTCTTCATAAATAAATCAGTGGTATTTTCCTTAAGCCTAAATTTTAAACCCAAGATGGTGGGGAATCCTGCCAATATTTTCCATTTATGTTGTCTGAAGTTAGGTTTAAGAGCCGTATCTTGTGGGCCACTTTCTGGAAGTTCTGAGCTCTGCAGCTGTCATCACATTGGTCAAATGTACAATTTCAGCATTCTGTGCTGCTCAAAACTTATTTTATTCAGAACTTGATTTGAAGAAACACTAGAATGTACCTTATAGATGCAAGTTACTGAGGAGGAAAAATAGCATAAGGATCTGCTAGACATTTTTTGAAATTACTGGCTCTGCTTCTCATACACCTGTTTTAATTATTCTGTGGGGTCCTTCAGAACCAACGCTTGCATATATGTTGTCCATGAAACTTAGTATTATTTAAATGTCTAAGTAGACCCATGATTAAACAAATAAAGATATGCCAAATAAAGCAAATATTGCTGTATAGACTTTACTCAGTCATAGATTTACCTTGAAAGATACACAATTTTTAAATTGTGCTTTGCTTTTCATTCCCCTTTACAGATTTCTGGAAAATTTCATGTAGTAATCAGAGGTCAGTCAAATAAAACACTTGATCAAAAGATATTGTTAATTAGTGAGTTCTGTTATTTTCACTTGACCAATTCTAACTTTAATTAAGGCTTAGAGATGCAAAGTATCTGAGAATAATGTAATATTGAAGCTGCAAGGCTTGTGTTTTAAATTAGTTCTGGATAATGCTGCATTCACTAACTATTCCTGTCAGCTTTCAGTTCCTCTGGGAATGGGTTTACACCAAGTACAGGGCAGAGCCCAAAAGTGTGGCTACAGCACGCCCACCAGAAATGTATACAAAGTCTAAAAACTGAAGAGAATTCAGATTCCGTACTTGTCTGCATAATTAGAACGAATTCTACGCTCATAAATGCTTAATCTTATAAGTGCCCTGTGTGGTCTTCCAAACCTTGGTCCTGCCTCCTGTGTTGCTTTCATGTCTTCTGTAAGCATCTGTGTGATGGTGAGCAGGGAGGTTGGGCTTGTTTGCATGGTCCTGATAAAACCTGGCCCAGAAAAGCATGAGATTGAAGGAGAGACTTCTGTTTGCTGTTTCAAAATATGTAATAGCTGCTCTTTCCTATTTGTTTACACAGATCTATGGTCTCAAACCAGGGCTTGTTAGAGCTTGCTACTGTGTGGGTACAGAACTATTTAATGGGTGTAGCTGTCTTAGCAGACGGGTTGTTTAAATAGAAATGGAGCTCTTGCAAAGTTTAGCTCTGGGATGTTCCTGACCACTTCAGCTCAACAGATGGGGAACAATCCAACACTGCAACGAAACTGCTTACACAGAGGTGATGCACTGATTCAACTAACTCACTTTTATGTAAATCTATACAACTTTGCTGAGCCTTTGATTTCCCATTAAAAAAAAACCAACCGCACAACCGAAAAAACCCCCAACCTACTTTGACACACTGTATCCTTTGGGGATTTTGATATCCACGGCAGTAAGTCATTGAATGCGACCTCGGGCTGGGAAAGAAACAAATTTATCTGTAATGTGTCCAAATGTCAAGAGAAATGTTTCTGGTTTGCATTGGTGTTTTTTTTGATAAATGATCTGCCTTATCTCCCCATTCTTCTACTGGTAGGAAATCATTGTCTAATGCAAATGTGTTCTTCCGCTGACATGGCTTAAGAAAGCTGGAATTCATTTCAGATGGCTTTGGCATTTGTTGCCTTTTTTAACAGAAGTGAAAAAACTGTTTTAAAACCAGTTGTTTTGTTGAGATGCACTTGAAGTCTCAGCCTCCGAAAATAGCTTGTGATTTAAACTGCCCCTGAAGCATTTAGTCTTTTTTCTTCTTACTACTTTAGGAAACCTTCATATTTGAAATGGGGTAACTGTTAGACTTGCTTTGCACCAGGGGTCCACCTCATCCAGTGTCCTACCTTGCAGTGTCTTTATCACATGCTTCATGAAGGTTTTCTAGAGTTCTCCTTCCCTAGCATATAGCTAAGGAATGTGCTGAAGAGGGACGAGTCTCTGAAGGGGAATAAGCCTATGTGTTATCCTAAATTGGACTTTTTACTGAGAAAATGTATTTGTTTTTCAGACTGAAGGAAACAGCATAATCTTACTAAAAGTATTGGTCTCAATGTGACATTTAATAAGGGACAGTCTCTTAAATGTACTAGATAGAGCTCATTTCCGGCAGTATTGCAATGATAGAACACTTGGTGGTGTTTTCTTCACGCTGTACCCTAATTTGGAGAATGTTCACTGAATTTCCTCTAAACCAATTAAAAGCTAATCATGTTAAAGAATTTACAAGTCTGTATTGAAATGTGAGCCTACTTTGCTGGGTTCATTTCTGAGTCCCAACGTGAAATAATTTGGTAATATTCCGGTTTATAAGTAGGACGTCAATTTTTTTTTTTTTTAATTTCCTGTGTAGACTTTTTTTACATTTACTCATTTGTATTCTTGTTTGGTGAAGTGAGATGAGTTCTTTTCATGTGACAGCAAGAAATGCATGTGTTCAAGAAATGAACATTGTTCCTTCTTGTCTGTAGATAAAATGAGAAGCAGTAGCATGTTGTACTAGTTGGATGTAAAATAGTTTTAGCATCATGAACCCCAAAGCAGAGATTTTTTTTTCACCCAATGTAAGAAAGTACAAGGCTAAATTCCACCCCTTCCTGCATTTAGGGAAAACTGTAGTACCTTAGCACAGCCTTAAATTATAACTATGCAAAAAGAGCAATACAGATGCTTGAATATGTAAGACCTAATTTTATCACAGACCCATGGAGACAAGCTTTCTACTCAGCCTTGCCAGCTGTACATATGCTTAGGTTTTCTGAGCACGAGGGAACTAAGTCTGCAGTAAAACCAATAAAAATCAATTCTCCTTGATTGTGCTGTGTTGATTCCAGAGCTGCCAAAGCCTTGAAAGGTGGCTTTTATGAATGCAAGAGTTTTCTGTTGGTTCCTAGAGGAATACCTAGGTGAGAATATAAAGGCTGTTATGCATTCTTCCCCAGTTATGAGCTGTTTTTCAAAGACTGAGGAGAAGCTGAGTGATAATTTACCTTTTGAAGAAGGGGAGAAAGAAGTACTTGCATGGCAAAAAAGGAATAGGGGCAGTAGGGCTTTGTTTTCTGATTGTGACTATGAGTTTCAGGTCAGATAAGAGCATTAGAAAATGTCCCAGTCATACTTGAAATGGTTTAGATGGTTTACTCTTGTTGCTTTCCTTTAGTGCATTTTTAGCCTTTCTGTCATTATGTAAGCCCCTAGAATGATTATGGGTAGAGTTTAGACCTCAGTCTTTGCCACCTGGGAATGCGGATTCAGCAATCCAGGCCAGAGTCCTGTTGCTTCTTCCTATACTGTGGAGTGGTAAATAGCAGTCAGGTCCTGAGTGGGGCATCACTCCTCACAAACTGTTCCACCAGCCATCCCCCCCGTCCATCCTGCTTCTCTTTGTAAAAATAACTCAAGTCTGTAGCAGGGGTTCTGCTGTTTCACAGTTCTGATTGCTTTTAGCAGAACTGTTTGGGTGTTTTTCATCTTCACCATTGCATTTGCTGACAAGTATTCCACCCCAATCTGTCTGCTCAAAACAGAGTCCAGACATGCAAAGGATATTATCTTTAAAAACCTTATTTCTGTCAGCAGACCCATAAGGTCTTTGGTGAGTAGACTACTGGGGTTTTTTTCTGTGTACTCTGTCACGTGAATTGACTGCATGTGATGAAGGGAAACGGGAGGGTACCCTTCACTTTCTTAAAATATCCAGATGCCCAGCATGCTGGCTCCATCTCTATAAAAGAGTAATGTAATGACTGTCACATGTAATAGGAAGTAAGGCTGTTTCATGTGCTCTTAGTTTAGAAAGAAAAAGGGAGGTTTAAAGCATGATTAGAAACTACTTGAAGGCTGGGGAAAACTGTCAGGGAATAGTTAATTGTGGAGAAGAAAAGTAATCCCATTTTAATATAGAAATAAGGTCGACAGGTGAGTCCTAGACTATCACTACTCAAACAACTATATACATGAATTTTGCGAGCAAAAGGGGTGGACACAAAGCACTTCTAAGTCTTCCAAGCACGTGTGGTAAACATGCTGTCTGCATTTCAGTGGTTCTGCAGAAATTAATCTTAAGTGGTAAAAAATAAAAGCAATAAAAGAACAGGGACCTATCAGTCAGACCTAAAGAAGAAAACAGCATGACAGATTGGCTTAAGTTTAATGAGTTATTGAGAATCCCCTGTGGTAGTTATCATAGAGCTACAAAATTGGAGAAATATAAAACCAATGTTGTTGTTAACATTTCAGTCATTCTCCCAGGGAACAGGTCTTAATTTTTCAGTGGTGCGCTGGTGAAATAGCAAAATCTATTAAACCCTCACTTTTGTCAAATCCTGCCAGATAAAACCTAAAAAACTTCTTGGAGAAATTGGCCTCTTAAATTTATTGCAAAAACCAGTCACAGGAAATTGGCCTCACTAGTACCATGCACATTAACTCTGTTATGAATCAAAATCACTAGCAGTTTCTTTTTGAAACATGAAGAATGCTGTTGTAATACTGTGCTTAATTTTATTTTTCTAAGTTGTAAAGATTCCTCCCTATGGGGAAGTGGCATTGAAGTGAATGATTTGCTGAGACAGGTTTTACGTATCCACACCAGGTCAGTAGTAATGGGTTGGGATGAACTCTGGAGGATTCCTGTGAGACACTCAAAAAGTACCATCAATATTTAAAATACATATTGGAAATACTTCTTTCCCTGAGGTGTGGATGGACTTTGCATCCATCTTAGCTGTAAAGTGCTGGAGCATCCGTAGCAGAGGTTACATGCTTGAACTTCAGTCTTTGCCGAGCAGCTGTTTGCTTTCAATGACTTGTGCTCAGATACCTCGAGTTGCAGTGGAAAACAGACCAGGCAATGAGTCCTCCAGGTTTGTGCCTGTTGAGAATATCACAGAGAAATCATGACAGTCTAAGCCACTGCTTTCATTAGGGTGTTAATCCTAAAGGATCAACAGAATGGAAAAATAAAACAACAGAAGAAAACAGTGCCAGGCTTCCCTTCCTCCCCAAAAGTGTGCATTTGTGCAGTTCTTCACGTGCCTGGCACATGGCTAGCATCTTTGAGCTAGGGATTTTGGGGGGGGGTTTTCTCTGTGTGGATGTTTTGACTGCATAAACTGGGGAGGGTGAGAAGAGGTTTGCAGCAACAGGCAGACAGATCAGAGGGAGGTTCAGTAGCTTTCTCATTATTATGAATTTTTGAGACAGCCCACTGACACTCAGGATACCTGGATGTCTTTCTGCTGCAGGTTTTAAGCAAAGAAAGTTAATAAGAAATATTTGTTTCCTGCTCTGAAAATATTTGGCACTTGCTGAAGTCTCTCACTGATACAAACGCTACAGTTCTTAAAATTTTGTTCTCTTTTTAGCAATGTGAACCTCTTTGCAGTGACTCTTTCTCTACATTATTTTGTTCCCACATAGTTTGTCCCAAACAAGAAACCCACAAGTGTCTTGGTTTGAAAGACAGGTGTCTGCTAAGGAAGGCAGGAGCCTCCCTTGGAATGGAAAATGTAACCCCCTTCCTTCGGAATTATTATAATTTTAAAATTAAGGGGCTTTCAGGCAGAGATATGAGAAATTAGAATAACAGTTCTTTACTAATATATATAACAAGGCAATAATACAGAAACACTGGCTTAACCTGCCAGAGTCAGGATATGACCTGACACCCTGTTTGGCGGGGGATGGTCACAGTCCCATTAAGGGGTGGCTGCGGTCCTCTTGGAGTGATAGATAAGGTTCTGTTGAAGTGGTGATCCGGTAGAAGGGTCTGGCCTTCCTCTGAAGGTCCAGTGGTGGTTATGTGGCTCTTGTCCCCTGGGAGCCCGGGAGGTAAGGGCTGAGTGTGGCGTTCCAAACCTCAGATTATATCCAGGTAGGAATGCTTGGTTCCTCCCCCTGGGCGGAGCATCTCACAATAGGATGATGTAATGTTAGGAGTCATGCAGTGAGGCTGGATGGCCCATTAACAGAGGAGGGAGTTATCAGGGATGTGTCACAGAAGAGACGAAGAACATTGCCCCACCTGGTTTTAACAGCTGGCTCATTAACAGAAGGTATCTCCCGGAGGGAGTTACCAGGGATGTGTCAGGGAAGAGATAAAGAACACTGCCCACCTGGTTTTAACAGATGGTGATAGAATACAAACTTTTGGTTACATCTTACATTGTAACCAAAGACAACAATTTAAGTAGATTTACCGCCTTGGTGGTGACTGGTGAGGGGTCTTCTGTACACTTGGGAGGAATTGGCTGGTTCTCCCCTTGAGGCCACCGTGTACAGGAGGACCTGTGCTGCAATGACTGAAACAAAAGAAGCTTGAGGGAGTGAACCATAAGGGCCAAGTGTTCCTGCATCCCAAAGCACCTGAGAAAAATGTAGCAAGGCTTTCTCATTGCTGAGAACAGCTTGGAAAGGCTCCTCTTCCCCTCAAACCAACAGCCAGAAAAATTAAGACCTGATGATGTAAATCAGCATTGTTTTAGCTCAAATTGTTTTTATTCTACAGCTTGAATCTTTTTCCCCTTTCTTTCTTCAACACATTGTGTTTGCGGCCCCAGGAGTTACTCCTGATTCAATATTTCTGTAACAGGGAATAGGATGAAATCCTCCAGATCAAATATTTCTGTTAAATACCGTAGCAGAGGTGCAGAGCTCTTGGTTCTGCATATTAGGATTTGCATTTGTTTTGCAGCGGCTTGTGGGATAACATGGGAAGGAAGGCCCAGCAGATCTAGACGCATAACAAAAAGACAGTTTGGATAGGATTCATGTCCTTTAACAAGGAGGATGTTCAAGGGAGGTATCTAAATCTGACCTAATCCTCTTAGGCCCTATATTCAGACAAAAGAACTAAAGAGACATGTCAAGGCTTTTAAGGAGAAATTCATTTTCTGTATGATGATGGTTGCTTTAAGGGTAGATGAGCTACTGTCATCTCTTTTCCACATTGACTTTAAAGAGAATTTAGAGCAAGTACCTCAGGTGTAGATCCTTATACTCTACGGTGGGTTCATGGTTGACATGAATACATGCATAAGAATTTTTTTTTCCAGTCTCGGTAACTCTATCACTGTTGTGTTATTTGGGCTTCATAGCACTTTAAGTGAGAGTATAATGTGGTTTTCTATCTCAGTTCTTAGTTTAGGAATTCTCTGTCCTTATTTAACTTACCAAACCCAGTCCTAACCTGTGGCTTGAGACCCTGATTCTTCAGTGGTCTTAAAACCATGTGATAGCAAAAAACTTTCCAAAAATCTGACTTGCATTATAGGAAATATCTTCAGTGTTTTGGGGTTTGTGATTTTTTTGAAACAAAAGGAAAACTGTAAGTTGTTTTTTCTATAATACTTAGAATAAGAAACTACAGAATTAAATGGGGTTTTTTGTTTTTAAGTTCCAACTAGGAACTTTCAAGGATGTCTGTCTTGGGTTTTCTTAGCTCTTTGTTTTGGATCAAATGATAACATTTTATTTTAAAGGTAATAAAAGGAAAAAAGTGTGGCTGTCAGAGTTCAGGCTGCTAATGAAGTGCTTGATTAAAGTCTGATTTTTTCTTCAGTCTGACACCCATGCAGCTGCATATGTCCCTGTGATGAAAAGAGAGACTATCAGCCCTCAGCTGGATTGTCGGGTGCTTCTCTACCCTGTAACTGTCAAAATCTGAAGATGGAAAACAAAAAAGAGAGGTTTTGTCATGGTTCTGTTTTACTTGCGGACTTCGCACTCCTCTTCACTGCTTGTACTGATCAATGAGTTATTAGATACTGTTTTTCTTCTGTTCCCTAGTGAATGCTGTTAATGAAGTAAAATGTGTGTTTGCTTGATACCATGTTTTAAAACAATTCTCTGTTTCAAGGTTGGAAATAAAATGCTGTTTCACTGTATTCTTTAAAATGTGTTTCCAGAATGAGGTGTTGTTTTGCTCTGACAGGTGTTAAGACCCACATTTCAAATACTCCGGGAGAGGAGCCGATGAAATACCGCTGCAAATTATTCTAAGTCAAAGCTTTCCTGAGGAAATGGGTAAAAGGTTTTAAGGTGATGAGTGGTTGATGCAGGGGTAGAGGGAGATCCAGGTTCTGAGTTGCTAAACATACTATGTGACAGCATCTTTTGTTCTACCAGTTGAAGAATGGTCTAGTTCACAACCTGGAGAAATGAGAAGGTAAAAGTCATGTTTAGCCGTTCTGAATATCGGAAGGCATTCTCATTTGATGCCTACTTCACTAAAATTTGAGCAAGTACATAGAAACAGCAAATGCTACAGCACAGGCCTGCAGCTGTTTACATATGAAGAGATGGCTTTTGTGGGTGTAAATGGAATGTGAGAATTAAATGCATGCCCAGCTGTGTGTGTTAGAGACAAAGACGTACATCAAGGGTCACCTCAGTTAGAAACCGTTGTACCTGTTGTTTCCAGTTTTAGTTGCTTGTAGATTATGCTGGGAAAGGATTTGTTGGATGTTATACACATATTTAACCTGATGTCCTAGTGAGGTGAACAGATGATGATACTTGAAGGTGGATGAATATTGTTCCAATGTGTAATCATCTTTAAGCTATTAGCTCAGAAGAGGTGCTGCAATGATCTGGCAATCAGTGGATTCAGTTACATGTAGGCGGGTTCTTGCAGATGTGTGTGTATTGGGTATGTGCACAATGGTTTCAGGAGAGCCTCGTCACTGTAGCCACCTGAGTGCTTAAGATGTGGATTTACTCACATTACTATTGTGTAGCATTAAGGTCAGACACTGTAAATAGTAATTGCGCCTCCCATGCATCTTTTCCTCACGCTCTATTTTCCACTTCATCAATACACTCAAGTAATGATATCTCAAGTAATCATTTCTTCAGCATCTCTGCCTGCTCAGCATGTCTTGATTCCATGTCTTGCATACAAAAATCTGGTGAAAATCTATTGCATTTTCATCTAAATTGTTCCAACTACATTATTAAATGACGAGGTGCCTGCAAACCATAACTCACTGTAATGAAACTTCAGTTAAGTACCCTTCTTATAAGCAAACTGCTGTCTTGGAGGACTATTTTAAGCTGTCTCTGTTTATTCCTGTGACAATCTGCGTGACCTTTACTTGGAGACGACCCTTACCATAAAACCTGATGCAGTCAGGGGGTGTCCTGCGAGAAGTCACACTCCTCAGAGCATGCATCTGTGGTGAGCAATTAATTCACACCCTTTCTTCAGCAAACAAATCAGTTCGTGTTGAATGTGCCAGACCGATCCACAAATTTTGGGTGAATTTCTAGACATACTGAAATCAAAGGCTAAGTTTCTTCCACTAACTTCTGTAGGGCCAGATTTTTATCCTTGTGTGTTCTTAAGAGATCGCTTTTTTTAGGTACATGGTAACAGTGACATTTAAACACCTGATCTTAAGATTTCCTTCTAAGTTCTTTAGCCCAACCAACTCCTTTTCCCAGCCAAAAAAGTATGTCATAGAAGTTAATGAATTATTTAAAGAATAAATGACTGGAGCAACTTGTTGTGAAGTAAGTTTCAGACAGATTATGAATCCTAGTTCATAAACTGAGATGCTGCTGTTATTTCTGATTTTCAAATGGAAGATGATTATGTTCAGTGGTTCTTAAGAGCACTGAGAAATCCTGAAGTGTCTGAATGAATGATGGAGTAGTGCAGTATTGTACTGTATTCATTACTCAGCTGTAACTCAAAACCAGCTTGATTATTTATTTTCCTACTTTCCTCAAGGAGGTCAGAATACGAAATTATTGCTTGTAGCTTGGGAGTTACTAGTGATCTTGCTTGATCACTAGTAAGGGGTTCTGAGATTCAGCTGTGTCATTTATGTCAGGCAAATTTCTTGCTTTCCTGTGACTTTAGCAAAATCGATGACTACAATGTATTCCACTGTTTTTACCACTGTATTTTTTTCTCCTGAAGTTCATATGAAAGGATATGCAGTTGACTAAAAGACACACCAAGCTGCAGTTTTAAAGCGGTATTAAAACTGTCCTTTGTCTTTCTTTACTTAGCTGATATCAAACCCAGGATAACAAGAGGGGTCAATCAAAAAACACCCAATTATAAAGCAACCTTTGTTCAGCTCATTGAGAAGTCTTATGTCAGTTTAAGACACAGTTTTTTAGCAGAATTGTTTCTTCTGTGGAAATCTCTCTAGAAGTTGTTTATCAGTACTAATCAGGGAAGGTAATTTGGGATTTTCTTTTGTGAAGAGAAGTGTTGCTGCTGTGTAATGTGAAATTTGGTGTACTGTAATCTGCTTAGGATAAAAGGCCAGATGCATCACTAGTTTAGATCAGGGCAGTTGTATTCAGCCCAATCTGCATAAGCTGAAGGTACAACTGAAGCATTTGCTTGCCAAGTGACACTTCTTTCATCTAAACACCCACAAATAAATTGCTTTTCAATGCTTTTTGGTTATGAATACACAGACACACACAAAAAAAATTACATGTTCTTCTGTATTCTGTATTAGCCAACAGGAAAAGTGACTGACTAGAATGGCCCTGAACTGTAAATCCAAACAACAATAATGACCAAGGTGAAAACGTGAGTAGACATTACTTGCTAGCTAATTATCTCCAGAGGCATTCTAGTCATGGGAAGCCTTGGTCTGGAGTCCTTCTGATGCCAGGGATGAATAGCTTATCCTGCTGGAACTTCTGTTTCAGTAGCAGGCACAATTTATGCCAGTCTGACAGCTTGCTTCATTAAATGTGTGGTTACTGATTTACCAACAAGGCGTGATTTCCTCCCCCTCACCCCAGCATCCTTCCTCCGTAAGCTTTGTAGATCTCATCAGAAATCATTATTTGGAGGCACCACAGAGGGTCAGCACGGACAGATACACAGTCAGGAAACTTGGATCATGCTAGTCTGGGAAATTTTATGTTCTTCTGATGGCATTTGAGTAGAAAACGTAGAGATGAAGGAGATGTTGAAGATACATTTATTGCCACTAATTTTGGTTCTCATCTTCTGACTTTTTGCTGTTACGGGAGACAGGTAACTGCAGTAGTTTTAAATTGCAAATAGACACCCAAGGTTTTGTATTAATTTGATTTGAAAGGTTGAGGGACACCCTATTGAAAATAAAAGCTAGCATAAATGACACAAGTCTGGGGTGTGTAGACAGCTGAAATTGACTTTGAGTCCAGTCCCTGAAAAATCCTTCTGTTGTTGAGCAAAGACATCATTGAAGGAGAGCCCAGCTTTGTTCCTAAGTGATACAGGAGTGCTGGTCAGCCAGTCATGGGAGAAAAAGGAGAACAGTTTGAGGAAACAAGATCTATGCTGACCTCGAATTAGTATGCTTACCCTGGAGTGATTGGGGCTGCACTGATGTCCCATCAGCATAAGCGGGCAATTGCACCAAAGCCCATCAGGTGGTTTTTTTGCAGTGGTTTCTTGCAAAATGCGTTTCCTGATCCAGTCAAAATGCACTGGCACATCTCCCTGATAGCATGGAGGAGGCTCCTTCCAGATTAAAGTGTAATCTTTACACTTTGCAGAGTGGCTGTGAAAATAAATAATGCTTTTGGAGAGCTTTTGTCTTCTGGGCTCCTTATGACCAAATGTTTCATTTGCTTCTCCAAGGTGCTGAAAAAACACAACCGTTCATCTATATTTTAATGTTCTGTCTGGATGCTTTGTCACTTAGTGTTCAAGGAAATGGCTCATTGCACTTACATGTCCCTTTCTCCTTTCCACATCCATATTACTTAACACCTAGCCAACACCACTCTGAACCTTCTTCTCACATCTTTCTCTGATTTGAAAAAACGCCCACGGTGGAAGAATAACTTTCGTTTCTTTTTTTCTTTTGAGTTTGAAATCTTTGTGACTATATTTGTGCTTATTTAGCTGTGTTCCCACTTTGTGCAAATGTTGCTGCTTGCAAGTGCATAGGCCATTGACTGCCTCCCTGTTTGTGCCCAGTGATTAGAGCAGTCCCGAAATAGATTTCTTCGTGCTGGTGGAGCTGCGCGCACATGGAATGCTTGTTTGAAAAATTGGAGTTAACAGCACACATGGGAAAAGACAGCAGCACACTTGACTCTATTTTTGTGATTGTGTGCAGATGCTGTTCTAAATAATGGTGCTAATGAGACTAGGAGAAAAATAATGGTAATGGCTGCAAATACAAGGCCGGTCCCTTGTATGCTCCCCGGGGTAAGACTCTTCGTAAACACTCCGAGTGTCAGTCTCATTACAATACTGCCCCTTCAGAGCAGCAGCCCTTTGCTGCACAAAAACACCAGTAGTTTATCATGATCAAGTCTTCATCTAGCAGGCATGTCAGTGTTTGCCTATTCTCTTCAACAAATATTCTCCAGAGAGGAATTTACTGCTGTCTCCACTGGGGTGCAGGTGCTCAGTAAGTAGCTAATAGCTGGGTCACAGTCTTAAGTGAGATTTAGTTTCTCAGCTCTTACTGAACATCAGAGAGACCTGAACACCCATTTGCCTCTTTTTTTTCCTTGCTGTCTTGAAGTGACTCCATCATGTATATCTCCTATGACGGCTTTATACTAAACAATTAATTTGTGCCTTTTCTGTGCCTTTAAACTGAGCTTGAGAGGGAAAAAAAAAAAAAGGACCAATCAAACTTTTCAAAGCAGTGTCTCAAGGACATGGAGATTCACTCCTCTGCGTGCTCTGGCTGCAGTAGCACGGTGGGGAGCATCTGGCTGGCTTCTTCAGCTAGTTTTTTCTTGCCCTTCTCTCCGGCGTGAGACGGAAAGCTGAACTTTGTTTCTTGGAACTTTGGGGTTTTTTTTTTCTTCCTTTCTTCTCTTCTGGACTGTTTTAACAACATCAGAACACATCAGGAGAATTTTCCCTGAGGCCCGAGGGGGTGAGCCTTCACTTAGTTTCGAAGAGGAGAGAGATTACTCTTACAGCAAGACTCTGAAATCTTTCCAGGTTTCTTTTTACAGCAAGAGATTTCATTATTTAGCATTATTATCCTTTTTTTCTTGTGTGTTTGTTAAATAAATAGTTCTCAGCTCTTTCACTTTCCTTCAAGGAAAATTTCCTTTTTTCTCAAACCTGGTGGGGAAAGAGTGGTTGTAACCTGGTTTTCTCTCAGAGAATATATTGCTAAATTTTGGCCTAACCGGCACACTTGCAAATATTCCATCTTGTTATCTCCTCTTTATTCTTTTTGGTCGGTTATAATTTATACTGGATTTTTCTGCAGATTATAGCAATTGAAATAGGGCAGGGAACAAAGACAGAATGGATCCAATGTTAATTGTCCCATGTGGTCCCACAGCAGAAAAACGGTGAAGTCAAGTTTTCTGTGGACTTGCTCCCTGTCACTAAAGTCTTTGCTGTTGAAGGAGGAACATAGAGTGGAATTTTTCCTCTAGTTCTCCCACTCTTTGTGCTTTCTGTGGCTCTAGATAGCGGTAGTTTAAAAAGGACCTGTTTCTGAGCACTTGACCCCAATGGTCCTTGAAGGAATTCCCTTTTGTGTTTGTGACCATGGCTGGCAAAAGCTCTCCCAGACAACCTCTGGACTTTATTTAGAAGTCAATGCAGTACAGGGATTGTTTCCACTGGGCTGCTCACTTGTGGGTACGCTTTGTAAGGATAAGGGAGCTGAACAGAGCAAATGAAGGCTGTCCCATGCCCCCTGGGTTGGAGAGGAGGCCCAGGCACTTCTTGCATATGGTGGCTGTGGAGGGTAGGCTGCTCTCTTGCTCTGGAGAACCCATTCACAGTGTTTCTGTGCTAGAGCCAAAGCCTTGCTCCCTTACCAGTGCTGCAGGAAGGGAAGGGGTCTGGTCGGGTTAGATGAACTTCAGCCCCAGGGTCTGTGTTGTCCAGTATGACAGGTATGACAGCTGCTCATATTCATGCCTCAAGGCCCATCAAAAGCTGAAGCCAAACAAATTATCCAAGTATTTTTTCCTTCCCTCTAGAAGCACTAATGCTACGAAGATTGTTAGATTGTTAGCCAGTGGCAGCTTTGGCCACCAGATTTTTAAGTCACTGGGAAGGACAAGGAAAAGGAAACACATAGAGAGTGTATCAAGTAAACTTCATTTTCTCAGGCCACTGGCAAAACCAGCAAAGTTGATTCTGCTGATTTATCTCTTAAAAGCTCCAATAACAGTTGCTGGTGAAAATGTGCTGACAACTCGCGTTTGTCTATAATTAATTAGTACCTAAGAACATTGTATTATTTTTGACAGTCCAATGAAGTTCTTGAATTGATATTTCTTGCAAGTAGCTTCTAAGCAGAAGAAATGTGTTTCCAGCCAGAGCTGATGGATTTGAAATCATGATTAAAATAGATTTTTTAATCAGCCAGCAGAAATCCTTTACATAGATCGTTCATTTTTGTTTTCTGTTTCATTTGTAGTTGCTAGTTATTTTCCAGGAGCAGCATGCATTCTTAGGGCACACATGACCATTCAAAACGTGCTTATTTACAACATGATAAAGCTTTTGTACTAAAAGCCAGGATTACTTTGCTAAACTGGCAAATGCACAATATATAATTGTCTACGTACTTCAATTCCAAAAGAATGCATACTAAGTATTCTTACCTTCTGGTATTTTTAATGGTTGAGATTTACTGGAAATTTTTTGTGTTTTTTAACCTCCTTCTCACGTCAGACAATCTGTGAATGGGAACTAATGAGAGTGCAGTTGAGATTCATGTCAGCATTTTAAATAGGTTTTGTTTTATAAACTTAATAAAATGCATTCTGCTACAAAGTCCATTTAGCCCAGTCTCTTTTTAATACCACCTGATAGCTGATGCCTAGGAAAGAACACAATGAGGTAAATATATAATAATACTTCCCCAGTGCACTATACTGGTCTCTGGAGATCTGTAGCTTATGGTCTATGTGAGCCAAATAAGCTTCTCCATGTTTATTAGCCCCAATAGATACTTTTTCCCTCCCCTTACATTTATTTGTCTGAATGCTTTATGAAGCTGGTAGGATTTTTAGCATGTCTTCCCACAGCACGTAGTTTCACTGCTGAACTGTGTGTTGCATAAAAAAAAGCCTCCTTTTGCTGTTTTTATCCTGCCACATGCTGATCTTATTGATTTCATTTTATTTCTATTGGAAGAAACAGTGAACAGCCATTTCCTACTCACTTTCTGCAAGCTAATGAGGATTTTAGTCATCACTCATTTCTCTAGATCATGAAGAGTCCTGGTCTGTTTAAATGCTCTTTATGTGCAATCTGCTCTGTGTCTTTGATGGTCTCTTTGTCTTTTTCTGTATGGGAACATTCTGGTTGTCCTACATCTGTTTACATGTAGAGGGAACCAGTTTGGCCCCTGTTCAAGGTGTGAGTGTGGCCTTCATACATACAGAAAGCATTCTCTCTAGTTGTCTCTTCCTTGTCAAAGGTAGCTTTATTTAATATTA
Source organism: Ifrita kowaldi (assembly GCA_013398055.1). Classification (NCBI taxonomy): domain Eukaryota; kingdom Metazoa; phylum Chordata; class Aves; order Passeriformes; family Cinclosomatidae; genus Ifrita; species Ifrita kowaldi. The sequence continues at coordinate 378,826 of VZRS01000217.1, read as the reverse complement.
GAGTGTTAGAATTATTGCAGTGCTTTACGGACTGGGGGAAAAATAAGTTTGCCAAAACATATTTTGTGTTCAAAACTAACTCATCCATTCAAGAACTCAGTGAGTTCTTGTTGTTAGTAAACAGGTTTTGGCCATGCACTGCTCATATTTTTAGAACTAGAAGTTCTAGAAATGAAATTTCTGCTCTGTTGTTTATAATTTATATAGTATGGGGGGTTTTAATTTCCTCAAATTCTGATTGATTTTGTTCATAGCAGAATGACTTAGCTTGACACCAGTAAAGGTACGTATGATTTCATTTGTGTCAGGATTTGTGTTGGATTTGTCAGGATGAGCTGTTTTTCTCCTTTCTCCTTGGTCTTTCTGGGAAACAAATTATGTCAAGTACCATTGAAGAGAACATGCCAGGGTGGTAAGAATCTTACTATGAAATAAAATGGCACTTTTCTTACTCCTGGTTTCTTACAGGCACATTTTTCATAGAGGTTAATAGTGCGACAATTTATTCTAGGTCAACCCTGGTGAGTCTCTGTAGACTTTCTTAACAGAACAGTGTTAACATATCTTTTATTAATTTAGCTCTTTTTAATTTATTCTTCAAACCATTAAAATTTGATACACACGTCAGTATTCCTAATATCCTATGTCATTACTTTTCACTTTTTTATTACAGAAGTCATCATTGGCTGGACACTGTTTATATATAACAGTAGATACACGAATTTTTTTTCCTTTAATATTCAATCTTACTAAAAAGGAAAAACAAAGTGGCATAACGATGTTCCCCTTGGCAATGGAGTTCGATTCATCTGTAATGCCATAAAATATTTTGTAGAGGCTCACAGTAGATTCAGTCATCTTGTTTTCTTAACGTTTTTGGCTTAGCAATGACATTAATTTTGGTAGGACTTTGGACTGCCAGAGCTGTGGCCAGTGTATGATCTGTCACTAACAGCAACTGATCTCTTGCATGCTGAGCAGTGCAGTACTTAGGGGTCTGACACTTTCTGGTTTGGTTCCTTAAGGCAGCCGTGGCTCAAAGTGGTGTAATCAGAGATGGTGTGACAGTCTCTTCTTCTAGGGAAATGAGTGCCAGATGTATTGTTCTTCAAGTTATTGCTGTGGTTTAGTAATGATAGCCATGATAAAGCTCTGATAAGGATACAAGTTTTTTTGTACCATTACATTTCAGTGATGGCTTTGCACCACTGATAGCAGCCTAAGGCTTGACTGACACCTAAGTCATAGATACAATAGTTTATTTCAGTGAAATTGTGTAATTTACATCGTTTCTAGATTTTTTGCGTTGTGCAGTGTTCCATCATGCACAGTTAACAGCCCAGGTTTCTTAGGAGTACGTCTGTTCCTTTAAACACAACAATTCAGATATTAATTTGCTACTGTCAGATGGTAGAAAACATAAAATCAACACTCAATTTTGACTATAAGCAAGGTAATATTTTCACAGAGAGAAAATATTTTTATGAGTGGAATAAAAATAGTTGGAAGAAATGGGAAAGCTTTCAGGCCCACAAAGTCTTCTCATCTCCTTTATCAATATACGAACCTATTGCTCCACAAACCTCATCCAGAAAGACACATTACAAGCTATGTTATCAATATGCATGTCTAAAATTAAAAACAAGCAGTCTTTTATGTTTTCTGAAAGAAAGTTTTAGTGATACATTTCCTTTCCAAGATAAAAACTTTATAATGTCTGATGATGAATTTTCATCCTGGGGGCAAACCTTCACTGTACTGTATTTAACTAATAGTTTCTGTGTGAATGCTGGCCTTTCTTCCTATTTAGTCTGTGTTGAGGATGTTAACCTCAGCTGAGGATTTGAGCTTTGATTCTAACTGTGGGGTGAACTGGGATCTACATTTCATCAGCTCAAGGTCACCCTGTGTACTGAAGGCGTTTAGCTGGAGGGTGAATAGACAAGGGAAACAATGGAAAGCAGCTTCACTAACCTATTGAATCAGACTGCAAATAAATATCAAATATTTTGCAGTTGTTTTCTTAAGAAATGTTATTATAAGAACATGAAGCATTTTATATCCTGGAGAAAAGGTTTTAAGGATAAAAACTGCTGATGCAATAATGGATGAAATAGCTGATTTTGTTTCAGTCCTTCCCCATTCTGGTCTTTGTAATTGGAGCCCTGGGCCCTGTAGAGAAGCTGCCCATTTTCAGAACAAGCTGGTGCATCTTTTTAAGCATAACAGTGAAACTTGGTAGGGCATGAGAGATGGATATTAGTAATAGTATAGAGCTAGAAATTTTTAATAGTATGACTGCTTACAGTTGTCAAGAATGGCAGGCAAAGCTAAGTAAAGAAAGCTATAACCACTCGATTCTGAAATCTGTAGACATCTGCTTTGAAGTATCTTGCAGAAACATCTCAGGCTTGTCAAACTTCCTATAATGAGCCACATTTCAAGACTACTCTGTTGAAGTAAGGGTCTGATCAATAGAGAGAGTGACATGAATCTTAGTGGTCCAAATAGGTCTTATGGTATTGTCCAAAACTGCCTGAAATACAAATCTCCCTTTTGGCTATCCTTCCTCCTTAGGTTTTTCCCATTCTTGTTCTGCCATGGCCTAGGGAGCATAGTCAGCAGGATACTCGAGAGAATGGATAAGTATTTAAGATTAGTGAGACTGTTTTCCTTCACCATACCTGTTCTGCACCTGCCCACTCACACACTGAACACTGTTTCATAAGAAGATGGGGCACTTCTAGCCACTTTGGGATCCTGTCCCACGACCAGGGTGTTGCTTTAGCCAGAGAGGTTAATCCATGTGTTACACAACATGGGAAATGAGCAGTGCTTCAAGCTACTCAATGAGTCAGATTGATCCCAGCTGTTCCTCTTGGGCTCAGAGGGAATGAATTCAGCCCTTTGCTTGCATTTAAAGTCATCAGCTGTTGCTCAGGGGCTGCCAATGTATCTACTCCTAGCCATTTCAGTGGTATTTTCTTCCCCTTACATCAGTCAAAGAATCATTAGCAAGTACTAAGAGACAGCCTGGTCCTCTTGCCCACACAAAGGATGTCAGTAATTAAAAAGCTTGTGCCTTTAAAGTGAAAAGAAAAATGAGAGGAAAGGACCACATTAATTAAGTACCTGAACAATCTGTGATGTCAGAAAGTTGAATACTAAGGATTTCTAATTTTGGCTAGCACCTTCAAGGCTTTCAGAACAAAGTGATGATGCTGAATGAGAGGGACTGTCAGAGGGTACAGTTAAGGGCATGTAAAAGAATTGTGTTGAGTTTGTATGTGCAAAATATAAAGTTGTGATGCAGTAGGTCTCAGTGTGAATGCGCATCTTTGCAGGTGGAGTTCACTCTCAGTCAAGTTTTTTAGGAAAAATATGTAATAGGAGTCTGGACTTGCTACTGCAGCTTGCATGTGTTATGCTGCCAGGCAGAAATGACAGCCCCAACTTAGGTGTCTCTTTTCCATCTGCTCTGTACCAGGAGCTTCTTGGCACCTGAAAATGAGATGCACCAAAGTTCTTGTTTTATTAAATCTTTCACATAATATGCTTAAAGCTTAGCTAAGTGAGCACTGTGGCTGCTGGGTGATCTGCTTATTCTTCTGTTTCCTCAACAGGTATCTAATGATGCCGTAGAAGTGGAACAGTATCAATTGCAGTTCAGTAGTGCTATTGCAGAATATAGTGTACCCTTTGTCCAAGACAGATTATGTGCTGTTATTTCCTACAGTTTCTATCTGCTGGAAGTTCATTTGAAATGTTGCTTTATCGTCCTTCCTATTTAAAAAAAAAAAATCAATTTAGTACTTCATACAATTTAATTGATAGGTGCTTTCACTCTGGTTTCCGAGCCATGATGAATATGATAACGTGTTCCAGGTGACTTCACACAGATCATATCAATTGGATAGGAAAACTGTCAGTCTGCTCAGCTCAATGCAATTATATTAAATTTGGGATATAAAATCTTTTTTTTCCTGTTGCACAAGGTATTCTACATAAGTGTAAATTTTGCATCTTTTTTTTTTTTTGTCTAGCTGAGCCGTATTAACCTATGACAGGCAGTAACACCAGGTTGCAGGGGCCCACTGCAAAAGGACTTTGATTGAAGTGTGGGTTTTTTCATATCCTCTTTGCAACAGTGTGTGAGGAAAAGGAGCCACCAGAGGCCTGAGTCTAAGGATACAGGTAACCAGCTAGCAGCTTGTTGGCTACAAGAGGGAGGTTTAGTGAAATAATTGTGAGGTTATATTTCAGGTTCAGTTAAGACTGCAGTCTTTCTGAATCTTGCACATAGTCTTGAAAAAGCAGTACCACAGAGATGTAATAAACTTGCAGAGTAAAGTCAGTAGATACGTACAACTTCCCACATCCTAAAAAAACCTACATCCGTAGGTTTGTGTATTATTTTTTTCACCCAAGGCATGCATTTCTTATACAGCCAAGGAGGAAAATTAGACCACTGTAAAACTCGAGAAACTATGGATGTAGCAGAACCAGGGAAGTCAAGCAAATTGCAGAGATAAAGAATTGACCTGAGAAACCCCATCACTGGCAGCTAATGGTGCTGTAGTTTAAGGGTCTCTCCCCTCTGACTCAGTAACTCTAGTGGTTACCCTCTGAGAAGGGTGGTTCTCATTTGTCAATGTGGCACAAGGCCACACTCAGAAATTACTTTATGGTCCCTTACAACACACCTATGTTAGCTCATTACAGTTTTCTATTTTAATTGTCACTCTTGCTGGTAGTTTTACCAGAGAAGCCAAACTAAGTGAACATGAACAAGAGCTCTTCACTCTCCTTTTCTCCTGGGAACATTTACTCATATTTTGGTCATAAGACAGCTTTAAATTTTGAGTTAAGATGTGATCACAAGCTGGACAGATGCTTACTTGTGAAGAATTTAGTGCATATAGCACACACTGTACTTGTGCATAGGTGTTGGATGTCTTATCGTGACTCCTTAGGCAGTTGTGAGCTGCACCAGATGTTGCATTAGTTTCACTTTCCATACCTGCATTCTGCATGGTCTCTGTGCCATGCCTGGTAGCACAAAGTTTCTTTCCTGTTTGCTGTGTGATGAGAAGTCCAGGCTCTCAACCAACCACTATTTGCTGGAGTTCTCCAAGTACTTAATTTCTTCCTTTTTCTTTCAAGTTTTGAGCTAGAGTGCAAATGTGTGAACATGTCAAGAGAAAAAAACTATTTTTGTGTAAGTTCACACCTAAGTAAAACTAGGAAGAACTAGCAAATCTCTCGCATGCACACACCCACATCCACGCTTTCCCTCATCCCTGTGCGCACACTCCTCCTTCGTTCTTGCGTAATGCTCTTGCACCAAGAAGAGTGGGTGGGCTGAAATAAGCTGCTTGATGCTCGTCTGGCCTAAAGAGCTGAATCTTTCAAGAATTTGCTTCCCCACTGCTTAATCACTTCACCATTGTCTATACTGCATGTGATCGTGTGCACATCTGTTTTTTTCAAACTGTCCTTTTCTGAATGGTTTCATCAAATAATCAAGCCTTATCTGGTAAAGGAATGCAGCAATCCTTCTGCAATAATACTGATCTCTTTTCTTTGTATTATGAAGCCTTTCAAATTCCTCTCGAAACTGCCGAGGTTAATATGTTTGCTCTCAGGTAATGCAGGCTTAGCAGTTATCTTAAAGTTTGGAATACAGCAAGGTGAGAGCTTCCTCTTACCTTATCAGAACTTTTCAGCACTTAATAATGTGGGCCTATTTAAGACCATCAGCATAGGGCTTAATATTTTGCTAGCACTGTTGTCTCTTTGATGCCATCACAAGGAACTAGAGCAACTGTGGGACATCAAAACTAGCATTCTGCATGACAGCTGCTTTTGCAGAATTTTAAGAATTTCGTCCTCAATGATGGATTCCCAGATCCATGTCCTAAATACCTTATTACATCTCCAACAGTCCCTTGCTCTCCATCTAATCCAGCACTGGGATGTGGCCAACATTGACAGGTGTAAGGAGATGCACAGAGCACTTCAGGATATGTAATCAGAGATTTATTCTTCTCACAATCTTTGAAAGAAACACCACTTTGCTGTAGCCTCCTGACAGAGAAGCTGCTCGTTCTTCCGCTGTGTGCAAATATCTGTCATACTGATTGTCACAGCAGGAGCTTGCTGCTTACCCTCAGCACGTTTGCCCGGCAGTCTCAGGCAACTTCTGTAAATACAGGTATCCAGTTACTAGAGAATTAAATCAACTCAACATATATTTGGCTGTCAAGTCTTGTGCCGACCATAGGAAAGGATGAATGAGCAGTCTGTGTGTACATAAACAGCTTAGAAGGTAATATTTTCACAGATAGCATAATTGTTAGACTTCTGTGGCCTCCTAGCTCTAAAAAACACTGTAGTGTTTCTGAGGGTTCCTCCTACTTGCTGCTATTTTTCAGTCAGAAGCCTAATTTGTGTGATACCTGTAACATCTCAGGTTTCACTTCATCGAGCTTATTACACCCACTCTTCATCAGTCATGGGGGCCTCAACCATTCTGTTCTGTAACTTACTGCAAATACAGTGCAAATTTAAGGATACCTGGTTAAATAGAAGTAGGAAATGTAGTGCACTTGCACTGAGCCTGGACAAACAAAATAGATGTGTTTCTCTCTAAAAAGAAAATGCATATAGCCTGTACAGAATCTTCAAAATGTGTTGAGAGCTATGGAAATTTCTCCTGTGTTAACAATGGAAAATGTTTTTATCAAAATCATTAATAATTTTTGAGTGAACGTAGCCTGTGGAAAAGTTAATGGTGTCCCAGCTCTCGAAATCAAAAGCCTCTGTGGGAAACAGGAACACAGACATTGGCTGTTTTCTGAGGTGCTCAAATTAAGGATTTCCTGAAGTTAAAAGTTGATTCTTCCTGGTTCTGAGTTTTAACTTCCTACTGAAACAGCTACTGAATCATGATAATCAGCCTGTTTTCATGGTGGTTTGGGGCTTTTCATCCATATGAAGAGAAAAGAGGGGTAGGAGAGGGCTAGCATTTCTAGCTATCATGAGTGATTTAAGTAAGTGCATATTTGTATTTATAAACAAGGATGTGGGAAAAACAGAATTGAAATAGTAGTGGAAACTAAATAGTGAATTGAAAATTACAGGCAAGGAAAGAAATACAAAGGCATAGTTAAAACTAATAAAAAACCCCATAACTACACATTGATCATGCTTTTGTGGTTCAGAGCACACCATCACCTTGCAAGACAATAGCATCTTATAAATATTCCTGTTAAAATAATGCCTTTTCAACCATGGCATTTCTCAATTTTATGTCTAACAAGACTATCAAGTGTATTGTGGTTGCGAAAAATTAAATTCCAAAGCTGAAAAATGTAACAATTGGATCTTATTTGTTTTCGTAGGAAGCCTGTATGGCAGAATGGCTGTTCATGAGAGCTGGAAGTGTGTAAAAATCAGTCATATCTAAAAGTGTGAAAGGCTGCTATTTTTACCTCCCATGCCTGCCATTCAAAGCCTGTTTAGTTTTCTCCCCAGCCATGCCCTGCATGGTGATCAGCCTTACAGGAAGGCTGGGACACTCTGGGTACAGGCATAAGCTTTTTGGGCTTATGCACGCTCATTAGGACTGGGTGTTTCCTCTTTAAATGTTACAGGTTTTTAGAAATTCCAGTTTATGGAAGAAGCTGAAGCACAGTGTCTGGTTTAAAGCAGAGACAATCGCAGAACTCTGTCTGACCAATTCTTTCTCTTGTGTTTCTTTTGTTTTCTTGTGTTCCTCAACACTCACTTGTCTGCCCTGCTGTCTTTCCATAACGCAATAATCATCGAAGTGGCTCAGAAGACAGAGTATCCACTGCTTTTTCTGGTTAATTGAATCAGATTTTTCCTCTAGTTGGTGGTTTGTTGTAGTTATTTTGTTTTTAAGTATGTTTAATTCATTAGACCTGACAGAGCATGTTTAGTAGTAGAGTTCAGTTCAGACTGAATTGCAATAATCATACAGAAATTTTGCAGTGTTGACAAAAAAAAAAATCTTTAAAAAAGTATTTAAAGGATTAAGTTGGCTTGTGACAGATGTAATGGCCTCTTGTGGGCCTGGGAAGCCTGCCAGGCACTCCTCATAACAAATACCCTGACAGGTCACCATGGTTTTATGTCACAAGTTTAAAATTTCTCAAATTTTTCTGTCTCTGCTCAAGTCTCTGATTAATTCTTTCTCCTCTGTTATTTTCTCCCTAGTCTGGAGATGGGGAACAAACCAGCAAATTTTCATATGATTTAGCATACAGAAAGATTGTCTTCTCTTGAAAGAGAAGAGAAAGTAGAAAAATTCAACTATTAAAAATAAATTCATCCCAGAAAATCTTTTTTTACCGACACTCACATAAACGATTTAAGTACAGATTTCTTTGTCTATGTCATGATGGAAATGACCGAAGAGTACTTCTTCTATGGAGCTTTTAATTTTTGCACCAATAAAATTCTGTTTTGTCTTCTCTCCCATCTTTGCTATTGCACCTTCATCCATTAAAATACTGTCTTGACCATCCGCACTTCTTTCATGTAATAAAGAAATAACACTTTTTTTCTAGATCAGGTTTCCAATGCTGCCGCTGCACTCTTTGGATCCTTTCTGCTCAGCAAGGTATTTATTATTTTTGGAGCTACTTTTTATGTTCTTTCAAGCCACTGACCTCTCTCAGAAATGTGTTACTAGCCATGCTTATTACATGTGCCCAAAAGCCGTGGAAATGTAGTTATGGTCAGGACTTGCAACATGGAATAACCCAAGGAGCATCCGATTTAAATGGTAATATGGATGCAGAGAGGAGTGGGTAAGCATAGTGAACAATGTGATGGCCCTAATGGACATGGTTTTGATGTGTTTTGTTTGAAGTAGAGCTGCTTAGATTTAGTAGTCAGCCTTCCTGCTTTGAAGAAGCAGGGAAAGGTAGATAACGGAAGGAAGTGAAATGGAGAGCAACCAGGAGGCAGGAGGGAAGGAGCCAGTACCCACCAGAGGAAAGTAGGCAAACCTGGGGGAAGCACTTGGAATTTTCATCCTCCCTGCCTGGCTGCTTTTGCAACTGTGCTTCCCTTAGCTGTCATCTGCAGCCAGACTTCCTCCCTCATCTCTCCCCTCTCCTATCAAACGCCTCCCCGCTTTCTCCTCTCTCCATTGTGCTTAGGAATGCTTTCCACAAAGCTTTACAAAACTCTTAGTGCTCTCCTTCAGACTTCTCTCTCAAACTTAGCTTTTTCTTGGGACCTACAAAATAGTTGCGGATTATCAGGTTTTTGGAGGGTGGGTATGTGTGCACCCATGTGTGTGCATTGAAGGACAAGGGTCTCTTCTTGGCATGAAATTTATAGTGTTTATTTTGGGCACATTATCTGCAATCACTTCCTGTATCTGCATGTTGTGTCTGAGCTTTACAGTTGTACTGCCAGCACCTGTGTGCACGGACAGTGCTATAATGCATCTCTGCAGCACTTGTCAGAAAGCCTCTCTAGGCACCAACATACTGCTGTACCTGTAAAGGCTAATAATTAATGCATTTTTGTCTCCAGTAAAACAACTAAGAAAGATCTTCAGTGCTTTTATAGTTCTAATGTATTACACGGGGTAATCCCTGCATGGTGTGGTTTGAGCTCCTTTTTCATTCTATGCAGAAGCAAATAATCCTTCACTTTCCTGATTTTACTACACAGCTTTTTCTGTCTTTCCTTCTCCTTACTTTCTCTAATATTTCTTCCAGTTCATGCTTTGACCCTCTTTTCCCTCACTGCAGCCTTCTAGGTGTGAGGAAGAGACTTTTTTAGAGTAGTTGGGAGGCTCTTCTGTGATAATTCTGTTGTCTTTATCTTCATTTTAACTCTTCCATTCACACCAGCCCCCCTGCCTGCAGTGTCACAGGGCTCCATCATCACATTGAGGCCCATTTTGGTGGTCCGTCTGGGTAATTGATGCTACTGTGTTGGATGTAGTGCTCTCTTCAGCCTGTACACATTAAACAGGGTGTACCTTCCACACCATCTCTCACATCCAGAGAAGGAGGATAACTGAATAATCTGCTCATCCCTCACTGGTGAGGCCTTTCAGATGTACGTGTTGGGTTTTAAAGGCTTTATATGAGAACTCCCCTGTGGATTTTTTTCCTGTCTATGAAAATCTCTTTCAAATCCCACAATTGCTAATGAGCGTTGTTTGCTTAGGCCATCATTCCATGCTGTTTTCATTTTAACTAGATGCCTTCCTCATCATTAGTCCATGTATCCCTCCTTCATAAAAGAACCTGCATTATATGAAATGTTGCCATTAAATCACATTGTTTCCATTCAAAAGTTGATTCTATAAGTCTTTCTTCACTGTGTGGCAGATGTCACTTACATCTTGCAAAAATTAAGTAAGCAAGCCCTCCCTATTTATGGCAAAAAGCAAGGAAAATCAGTGGCTACTCAGAATTCCCCTGGTTCAGGCTCTCCTTTAATTTCAATCGCACTGAACAGTGGCTTGACAGCAGAAGTTCACCAAACAGGTGGACAGTATGTACCGCAAGCCTTTGTATGTGCCTGAGTTCTCTATTCTTCATTACTCCCACACAAAGCCAGACTTCCCCCCCTTGCAATTTTATGCCACCATAATTCTGCTGCTTTCATAGAATGTCTCCCATTTTGTGGCAGAAGGGGATAAATAACTGCATCAATTAGGTTGTATTCTTAACCAAGCGAAATGAACCAGAAATTTCAGGAGACCAAGTGAGTCTATTCTTGATGATTAAATCCTCCTTAGGTTGCTAATATTTCATATGGGATTTGAGGACGGCTTTCTTTTATTTTGAATGCAGTATACAGCAACTCCCAGTTTTGGGTTTTTTAGTGGGAAATAAAACCAAGTAAAACAGTCTTGTCAAAATGGATAGCATTGAATCTATTCGGTCTCTAGCTTCAGATACCTTCACAAAAGAAAAATATGAGCCCTTCCTGACACAAGGACTGAAATTGAAGTTCCAGGGACAGGGAGCAGACCCAGGGCACTAAGCTATCTGTGATGAGCTATGGCATCTGTATCTAATAAGTGCTGTATATTTGTTATACATTGAAAGAAATGGAAAGAAAGAGAAAGTCAAGTCTAAATTATCAAGACTTGATTTATATGCATTTCTTTAGTACTCATACGTAGTCACTGAGAAGTCACATCAAGCCACACTGTTCATCCTGTTACTGAGTTACAATAAATATTTCTAGGGGATCATGATAAATAAAAGGTGTCTTAGCTTATGCTATGTAGCACTTCAGTTCACATATTTGAAAGTATACTGTACATCTTGATCAGATTAACTTTGGGTCCTGGTTCTGACCAGGACAGGCTTATATTTTGCAGTTGCCAGGAGGGGGCATGGCTAGGACTCAGAGATTATTCTGTCAGGTCATTTTCTAGGGATGGGGAGAGGCCTCTCTTCAGGGTGTCAGGCTCACAGTAAATGCTCATTGCATGTGAATCATTCCCCTCTTGTACACTTCTGCTATTGAAATTGTTGCTCTTACTGTTCATTTTCTTATCTCATTGCTGTTTCCAGTAAATTTTTCTTGTCTCAACCCATGGTCTTTACCTTTTGTACCTCCAGTTCTTTTCCTCAGCCTACGAAAAGGGAGCAGGAAGGGAAGAAGGAAGGGAGGGAGTGGGGCATGGTTTGGAGTGGCTTCAGTGGGAACACTAAATTCCTAAACCATAGCACTTTGCATTAAATGTTTTTCTATTAAATGTTTTGTTGGTTTGGGGTTTTTTTTTGGTTGGTTGGTTGGTTGGTTGGGGTTTTTTTTTGCAATATTCTCTCTTGTGAAATTGAAGATGTATTTCTAAGATTCAGTGTAAGAAACTGCATTTGAAAATTCTTGAAATTTGAAGACGTTCACAGCTGAATGGGAACCTTCTAGCTCAGGCTCGTCGCCACCAAATTCGATCTCATGTTAGCTTTGAAGATATGCAACACCTTTTAGTTCTGAAAAGCTTCTATACTTTTATGTTGTTTGTAAAACCTGGAGTACTGTATTTAGGGAATCCAACTTTCTGTCATTAACTATTTATAAAAATTCACAGAAGTCTTGATGCTAACAATTTTATAAATTGCACAAATACCTGGCTTGCCTTAATGAAAACCTCATGTGCTTTTTTCCCCAGACTTTCAGTTCAGTAATGGCTGCATTTGACATCTCTTTTTCATCCATACAAGTATCTCTGTTGTGCGAGCGTGAGCTGGCCTTATCTCTCATAGAGAAACACAACTTCCATGCAAAACATGAGCTGTGACCTGACAGGGAGATAAACTGAATGCAAAGAGAATTCTGATGATTTTTATTCTCCATTAAACTTGTGGATCAAATCCGGCATGATTTTCATAGTCCTGATTTTCAGACTCATCTTTTGGTTATAAAAGGTTAAATTTATCTTCTTCTTCTCTTCTCTCCTCCGCCCCCATCTCCCCCTGCCCCTCTGCGTCGCCTGTTGTCTGTTTCAGCACCTGGCTCTTAAATGCAGTACATCAAACATCTTTTGAAGGGCTCAGAGATTAAAGATTGTAAGTCACAATTACAACAGCTATAATGATGATCAACTCTTAGTTCCTGCATAATGAATAGGAAAATGAGTTACAGAAGACTCAAAGCTTTAGCCAAGATTTGAAGACTGTGATTTTGGTTAAAAGAAAAAAAAAAAAAGAAGGAAACAGCCTGTGGTCTATTTTTTGCATGCCTGAGGTTCAGATGATTCAGGCTCAGGCTTTCAGGTACTTTCTCAACATGGAACATTTCAGAGCTTTTTATTTTATTACCTGAGACACTCTCAGACTTAAAGCCTTCTGTCAAGGCATAGTTATGTTTTCAAGTGACTGAAATGCATTAATTAGGCATTCAGTTAGGGTCTGGGGTGGGGGGAAAGATGTACCTTTTTTTTCCCCCCACTGTGAGTGATGGCTGTTTCAGGCATGTCAAGTGACGTGGTTATTGTGAGGTATGATTGACGCGTCTCAGTCTCGGTGATTATTTGCACCTATATGTAAAAACATGTATTTTGCTTTAAATAGCAAAGGAGAGCCTGCGTTGTAACAGGAAGCATGATTTTAATCGAATGATGCAACTGTCTGAGCTTTTAAAGTATTTTTTCTCTCAGAAAAGGGAGCGTGCATTAGTGTTTTAATGTCATAGAGCAGCCAAGAGACTTCTTTAGCAAGAACTTCAGTTGGTGGCAGTGCTATGGCGTCCTTCTTCTCATAAGGAAGCACACAAGATAAATGAGTTTGCAAACCATTTAACTGTAGCTCTGCACATGGGCAGCAGTAGGCTGGTGTTCGCCAAAGGCTTGCAGAAGAATCAGCATCCCTGGAGGGGAGGCAGCAGAAAGTGCTGATGGAGGATCCAGCACCAGTTCTGAGTTCAAAAGTGATCCTCAACACTGAGCCAAGACCTGTCTGTAATGAAAGTAACCAGGGAGCTGTTGTCATCTCTCACCACTAAAAATGAGCACCCTTTGCTCTCTGAGTGTATGTGTCCAAACCTCCTGAGGGTTTGGTATCTGTTTTCCAGTGCTGGAACCTGTTTCTTACTTAGAACTACTTATGACTTGCATACTTGATCAGTGGTAGCATGAAATGGCACTCCCTCTCTGCCCTCAGGAGCTAAAATTATTCCAGAGCATTCTGGATATGCTCTGTTGATTGTGCTGGTAGCTATCATAGCCCTTATTTATTGGGGAAAAAATGCAGACTGAGTGTTTAATATGAAAAAGGATTGTCCTCCTTTATGACTTGCCAGCTACTTGCTCATTATGTTTATTTCCAGCCAGAGCAGGAATGAAATTATGTGAGAAAATTATTTACCAACTCTCTGTTAGTATCTCTATCACCTGCCAGCCTAGAGAAATGTTTAGAGTAACAAGTCAGCAGTTCTGAAAGGACAAATTACGTGGGTCCAAAAGCAACTTTATCTGATCATTGTGCCACACAGTTTCACCTGCAATGAGGAGGAACAATTTTCTGCATGGTTTCCAAAGCATATTGCAATTTCGGTTGGGGTTTTGATAAATGTAACCAGTTTATTGTGTACAGAGTTTTCAAAGTATGAGCAGCAGGCTTTTTACAGGTCCCTGCTCTGGGTTGTGTCCAGCCTTGTATATTTACACATCCTGAACCAAAATAATCTTGGTCTTAGAAGGTGGTTGTAAACATGTAGCAGTGAAAGACAACCTTTATGTATTGTGCAGGGGGAGTTTCCACTTTGTTCCCCACATTTCTATACTAGAAGAGGATTTGCATGTCCTCAAGAAATTGCCTATTTCAGACATTTCTCCGTTACTGAATCCACGTTTCCACTGATGTGTCCTAGTTTTTGTACATCTTGGTGGTTAGCAGGAAGGTAAACATGAGAACACATAAATGGTATACCTAGAAGGATACCTCTGAACAGTAGTTTGGGCTGAGGCACATAATGAATCAGTATGTGATCCTCCATCAGCAAAAATTTGCAGCTACATTGTTGTTCTGTTTGAACAGTCCGTAAACAGCCTAAGGCAGTTTAATACTTTTCATATCTCTGCCTATTTATGCCCGTGTTATCTAGTCTGATAGCCTCAGTCTTCACTGCATGTAATGAATATGATTCAGCCTCACTTCTGAGCTGAATATAAAGGATACTATAGTAAAAAACCAGAGGGTTTTTTGTTTTGGGGATTATTTTCAGATTCAAAATACTGTATCAGTACTTGTAATCACCAGGTGCTCCAAGTGTAGGTCAATGCCTAGGAAAGGCCTTGAAATCATCACTTCTTAGTTCTAAATCTTTTCTACTGGCACTAAATAGTGTGGTAGGACCCCATCATGGACCAGCCTCCCACCATGGAATTGGGGTATGTGCAACTGCAAACCTGACGCCAAGGAACCACTTCCAGGGTGTGTGATTTTAGGAACAGCCTGTACATCTTGGAAAATAACCTCAATGCATTAGAGGGCCTGTATCTTAACCCTTCTATGTCTCAGTTTTCCTACCTGTTCAGTATGTGCCCTACCACCTCTTTCCTGTGTGTGAGGGAACTATTTAGACTGTGGAGTGCTTAGTGTTCTCCATCTAAGAAGAAAATTTTGCAATGTTTCTAAAAGAACTACCCACAGCACTGTGGGACATTCTTGCTCTAACATTAAGCTTTTATCTTTGACAAAAAGGATACAAAAGAGGGGAAACCTGTTTCCCCTGCAGATCTTTTCTGTTTGCTAAAGGTGCATCAGCATCCGCAGCTCTGCGGGGTTTTGCACAGCAATAATCTTCATTGTGTTCTACTCCAGTTCTGTGCGCAGCAACCTGTTGACTAATTACTCCTGAACTAGTTTGACATTTCTAATGCACAATTTAAAACATTCAGGAATAAGGAGATCTTTGCTTTTCTTATCTACCAATTAATTATTCCAGGAATAATCATCCCCTGGAGCTGGGAGGGGAAAAACAAAACGGATCACAGCTTGTGGTGCTGTATCGGTCGAGAATCCAAGGCAAGAATCAAAGGCTGTGTTTTATTCTACCCCAAATGAAATCCCACTGTGACATGTCAGTACAATATTTATTTTGTACTGATTGCATCCCAGGCTGCCGAGCAGAGAGCAAGGAGCTAAGAAATCCCCATGCTGATAATAACCCTCACTTGTCAATTAGATGTCATAAGCGGTGACTGCACAGTCGCATGGTTCCGCTCTGGTCAGATTTTAGTTTAATTTTTAAACTTCACTTCCACCTCGTGGTGAGGTCCGGCATTGCATGCAAGAGGGATTGCTCGCTGTCTTGGCAGTTTTTAAGCCCTGTTTTTCAGGCCTTCTCATGGTGTAACTGTATCTATTGTAAACGCGTATCATTGGGTTTGGGTTTGCCTTCTTTTCCTAGGGGTGGCTGTATGGGGCTATTTTAGGAAAAAGCTTGTCCCAGCGTGATGCAGCATCTTCCAGCAAAGCTGGTTTTTTGTTGTTTTGTTGTGTGAGGGGTTTTTTGTGTGTCTGTTTGGGGGGTTTGTTTGTTTGTTTGTTTGTTTGTTTGAGGCTTTCGTTTTGGTTTTTTTTCAGATAAAGTGAGGCAAACCGTCAGGCAGCAGGGGGAGATTTTGTGGTGCAGCACAGCTAACCTATTAACTCTTTCCCATCCCAGCAACATTCACAATCTTTCTTATTTCTAGCTCTAAGACAGAAAGCCCTGCCCTCTCCTTTGTGATACTTTGGCTATTCATAAGTTATTAATTTTTGTGATTGTAGCACTAATTTTTTCCGGATTAATGAGCCATGCAAGGGAAGCAGCACGAGTTAGCTGTCATCAGAGAAAAGGAGGTGGAGAGATATGGGTGCGTTCTTAGGCAGTAGAAAGACATTGTACTAGTTCAGCTATTAGACGAGATCTCCATTTTCAAACCATATCTCCCTGGGTCATTGCTGTCCAGTGTTTGTTTTCCTCCAGCACAGCTCTCCACTTCTTAAAGCCAATTAGCCTTGTAAGGGTTTCTGAAGGCAGAGGGAAACTCACTTTCACACGCTTAAAAACATCTATCCCTGTTCTACGATAATTCATGGCTTAACTATGGGTTAAGAAATAATGCAGGAAAAAAAAGAGTTAAAAATTAAATAAATTGTGTGACTAGAGAGCCTTTATATTAAAGAACTACCTACATGGCAGCCAGAAAAAGCTACAAAGACACATTTTTTCCATTAAGAGATGAGTAAATGTCAATGAGAATCTAATTTCTGCTACCTTTCTTTTTGATTAAAAGTATGCCTTTGCCTATAGTAAGAAGGTGTAGTCAGTAATTTGTGACTCAAGTTTAAAAAAGTTTTATTTCTCATTAGAAGGCTTGATAATGTAGGAAAAGAAAAGATCAGTTAGTTTCCTGATGCTTTAATGATCCAGAAAATAAAATTTAATCAGATCAATTTATCTTGTCCATGAGCCCTAATCCTGCACCATTTAAGTAAGTAAGTAAGTCTTGTTATTAACTTAAAGATGTGCAAGTTAAAATGTAAATGTGAAGGGATGCCTTAGATATTAAAAATGTGGACAACTCATTGGAAAATTGTGGACAGCTCAGACCGAGTCAAGTCACAATTGTTAAACTTTTCTCTTTTGACTGTTTTCTTTACTGGGAGATTGTAAGTCATGGCCCAGTAGCTCAGTTTATATCCTCGAAAATAAATTCTGTTAAAAGAAACAGTCAGTGTGAAGATGCCTATGTGGGGTTGTATTGAATTTGGATTTATCTCCTCATTGCAGTCTGTGACTCCATCCTTCTTGTATCATCTGCATGTGCCTTCTGCAGTACCTGTTCTATGCTTTCACTTGTCATGGTTTTAAGTCCCTTGAGTCTTCTTTTTCACAAATTTGAGGTGCTTGTCTCACTTGTAAGAGGCATTTCTATTTCTGAGAAAGACCAGGCTTGTGGTAACAAAGTTCCAAAGAATGAACCACATATTCTGTTGCCTTTCTCTGTTAGTGTGGTAAAATGGACAAACTAAGAGGAAAGAACCTGAAATGAGTTTCTGAAAATTATGACGGGTAGTGCAGAGGCCACAAGTAATCACTTTATCAGTACAGTTTCATGCATCATTTCGTCATGATATTTTTAACAATACTTACAGAAGAAAATGCTGTTCAACTTAATGTACTCAGCTTTCGAATTTGGTGGGGCTCCTTCAACTTAGAAAAAGATTGCTCTGAGCTCCAGTGCCCACATTATCATCTAATGATCCTGAAATAACAGTTTTGTTACCAATTACATAAAAACACTATCCACCCTTCACTGCAATTAAATTTGCAATGCCTGACTATTAGAAACTGTGTTGTCATAATAAGGGTGGTTTCCTTTATTTGCTTATGCTGAGTTGCAGAATCTATAATTATATGCACGGATCATCAATTTTAGACTTGTTTGTGTAATTATAAGTAATTGAACATGAAAGCAATTTAGAAATATCAGACTATAAAGTACTCTTTCTATTGTGGAATTGGAATAATTAGTAGATTAGAGGGATGATCATCAGTTAAGAAAGAGCTTCATAATTTCATAGTAATTTGAATATAAATAAAAAAACCACAAGTTCAGCAGCAGCTTTCTTTGCTTACAATCAGGGATAATCAGATTTTCAAAGTTATTCAGATATGTACACATTCAGAATGATTTTGGGTTAGTCTAATGTGTTAATAAATTAGCACAGTAAATTCACTCACTAATATTTTATGGACTGTATTCGTTGTTGTGAATATGGGCATTATTAATAGCATTTTAAAACTTACTGACAATACCTTTTATTGCTAAACAAATGAGAGGCCTATTAAATATAAAGTAAGCATTTGTCTTTTCTCAGTATTCACCGTGCATAGAAAAGAGCTTCTTGGTGATTGCAAACAAACTTTCTGAAAAGCTGGGTGCAGAGGGGAACAACCACTCTTCACAGGTGTATCCAAAATATGCTGGTGCGTGAGAGTACAGACACTTCAATGGTCTCAGATGAGGCTGCTGGCATTGATTTTCTGTCTCCTGAGAAAGCACATGCTCTGAACTTTGAGCAGGCCCAGAAGGGTCAGAGCCGGGGCTTAGTTGGGAGTGTCAGAAAGCTGTGCTGGTGGATCTTGCTCCTCTGGAGGGCTTCCACGTTGTAACCTCCAGGGTGCCTCAGCTGCCAGCCACTGGTGCTAATCCTGGCTGCAGAAAGGACTTTCACCAGGGCTCACGTCACCTCCCCACTGCTGAAGGCAGGCATGAAGGGAGAGGTGGTGTCCTCTGCTGAGCTGTGAGAGGCAGGCAGGAACTCTGCCGGTGCCACCCCAGGTGAGTTGTGTGAGTGTTCAGATGTTTTTATGCATCTCTTCACAAGGATGCTTCTTGTGCCTCATGGTAGAGTGGTGATCAGCTCATCCCTCCTGATGAGGATCAGGGGAAACAGACCTGCCTGCATGCTCTGGACCCAGAAGAGAAAATAAGCTTAACATTTATGGACAGATCATCTTCTCTTTTTTTCTCTTTTTATTGATGTTTCTGTGGCTGACAGTTGTGGTAGTTGGGTCTTCAGAATGCTTCCCCACCAAAGGGTAGTGCTTGGAGCACTGTTGTCTCTCTCCCTCACATAAACTCAAGTCAGCTGGTTATTTTGGGGATCTCACAAATGTCTCTGATCACAGGAGACAGGTATTTGGGACCAGGTTACAAAACTGTTTGAAAAAATGGTGGTTTCTGTAATTCCCACCTCTAGAGGGTAGTAGCTGAGAACAAAGTACTTCATAGAATTTCTTGTTATTCTCCCCGAAAAGGAAACTACCTTCTATAATCTTACATCAGTTTTATTTTGCTTATGGTTTATTTCTCTTATCTCAACATAAAAGCAAGAAGTGTTTAAAAAATAAGCAAATTTCCTTGGATCAATAGCATTTTCTGCCAGCCCTGAACTGAAAGTTGAAAGGAGCAAAGTGAGCCAAACTCGACAAAACTCCTGGAACATGGGCAAGCATAGCACCACCTCCTCAGCACATGAAAGGAAATTTTCTTGCAGTGCGATCCGTGGCTGTTTTTTGTGTTGATGCTGAGATTTCAAGCCTAGATAGGTTATTGCTCAGCTCTGCATAGTTTGGAAGTGCCACTGTGTGTGGTGGTGTGCCACACATACTTAGATTTTGTAGCAGTGACATCTGGTGGCAGGAGGAGATGTGAACTCCAAGTGGCAGTCTGGCAAACAGGCCTCAAATAGTCCATACACTCTTCTTTTTCCTATTGTTTTCATGTATTTTCCAATAAATGCAGCACTTGGTAAAACTAAATGATTGTGGAAGATTTGGGTCTTACTAATGCTGCTACAGTATGATAGTAAGTAATAATCAAAAGCTGATGATAACAAAAATCAAGTAGCAGCAGTTAAGTGGTAATTAAAGTTGAGGAGACAGAAAAACAAAAAATATGAAGATGCCAATTCAAGGTATTCCTTTCATTTTGAGAAAAAAAATGTTTCATGTGGCCTAATGAAGTTATTAAACACTCACCAATACTGATTTTGGGAAGGCTGCAAAGGAGAATTCACTTCTGCTCTCTCTTTCTTATTGGGATTCAAAAGTGTTAAGTGGTTCACCCTTTTTCTTTTCTATCCATGTTTTTCTGCTCCTCTTTTCTGCCACATTGCCTCCAGTGAGTCTCAGGCTTGCATCTGTCTGTGATCAGAGCACTCTAACAATTCCAATAGCAGTGCCAGTAGCAGGAGCTCGAAATCATGAGACATGCCCCAAATAAAACTTCTTGATGTGTTTTTAAATTAAGTTTGTGCTGCTTTGTATTCTGGAGTTTGAGATATGAGAGATCACATTTTCAGGACTATCCTTACAATTAGGACTGAGGCTTTGTTTTGTGTACTTTCTGTCTTTTTTTCCTGTTGATGAAATCTGGTTCTGGTGTGCTCACCTGGTTCCATGAGCTCAGACCTCCAGAGAGCTGCCAGCTCCTGGCAGAGTCACAGGAGAGCTGCAGCTTGGCTGCAGTAAGCATCTGTGGAACTGTAAGTCTCCACACACCCAAACCCTCTCCGTGTCTGTACCTCTGTATTTAACCAGACCTTGGATTCCCCTGGGAGACAGTCACATCCCTCATGGCCCCAAGGTAATAGTGACCCTTGATAGCATCTCTCTTTTCTTGAGCATATGCATTCAGATCTTTAGAGAAATCATTCTCAGGATAATGTTTCTTGTTATAAGTCTCAATAAGCAATAGCTGAAATTCTCAGTTTACTCACCAGATTTTTATAAGGCAAGAGCTGTCTCCTGACAGGCAGCACTTGTAATTTTTCATTATCTGCTAGGGGGCAACATATGTTAAGTAATGTTATCCTGTTCTGTGTGATTAATGCCAAGATCTGTAACAGCAATACAGTGGAGAGGATGCACATAAAAATTACATACAGAATTTCTGTGCTTGGAGGGGTTAAATAATAAGTAACACGGAGATGCAAAGAAAGCAAAGAACAGCAATGGCCAGAAATCCTGATTGTATTTAGATGAGCAGACTCTAGCTTATAGTTTCATGTAGACAGGTATTCCTCTGGTGGGTATGAGAAGAGACAAGTGGTTAAGTTCCTCATGCAGGGTACGAACGGCCCAAGCAGGTAAGTCACATTCTGCACACATGTCATTTCCACACCACAGGCACTGCAGTGAATGCTGCTGTGCTGCTGCTGGTCAGTGAAGTCTGGTGACTTACTCAGGCTTTTGCAGAAATTTAGTCTCTTTGCACTCGGTCTTGTAGTCATTTGAAGGTGTAAAATAATTAATTGTAAATGGTTCTAAGGATTTACGTTCAACACCAGAAAGCACTGCAAGTAAAAAGGTGTTTCATGTTTATTGACTGAGACAGAGAGAGGAAGAGGATTTGTACCCAGGTTTAACACCAGTATAGGTCTGATCACAAATTCAAGATCAAAGAAATAAAAAAGACTGCAAGTCTCTTCGCAATTCATAAACTTTATGACCAGTAGGATGCAACAAATGCATGTTAGGTAGCGTACATCTTTTCAATGTTTATTAGCATCTTTGACCATTTTTTTATGCCAAGCCTAGTCTCATGTTTGGGTGATGGTAGCAGTTACTGTGTTACCTTCCTGCGCATGCTGAACTCCGGTGCACTTTACTCAGGAGAAACTCATAGATGAGAAAGTTTTTTGAAGTGGTTAGATAGCTAGATAGCACTGCTTTTCTGTTATTTGATTGATTGTGAAATTTGGGAACACGTATTCACGTATTTGTTCTAGGACGTGCCTACATGTTGGCAGTTGGTTGGTATACCCACTGGGGACATATATTTTATGAGCACTAAACTGGATTTGCAAGAAAGAAAGAAATTCACCATGGAAATAATTCAACAGAGAAATAATACAAGAGAGAAATGGTAGGAATAATTCAGTTGATTTTTATTAAAAACCCCTGAATCCTTTTAAAACTAATATACACGAGTGGGTGCATTTAGCAGAGCGTGAATTTTGTAAAATGTAAAACAGGCACAGACATAACTGAGTTCTTTTTCTTACCCAAGCAGTCCAGTTGAATTCTTTACAGGATATACAGGCCCTCGGGAGTGTGATGAGTGGTTTAATTAGTTTTAAACCATCGTATTTAATCAAGCACTGTGCATTTTCAAATGGCTACATTCATTCCACTTCTAGGAAGACTTACAGATCTTTTTATCATTAGTAGTTTATGAGACTTCGGAGCTCTCTATTCAGTGTGAAGCAAATCTCTTTAATTGACATCACTATGTTGTAAAACTAAATGATTATCCTCAAAGTCAAACCTTTAACTTATACTCAGCTTACAAGAAGGAAGAGCCATTAGGCATTTCTAAGCTAAAATTTTAATTGGGATATCATTCATCTGCAAAGCAGCCAGAGTTCATTCTATTTATTCCTATGATAAGACGCTCCAAAAGGCATACATGATAGGACAGTGGACCAAAAGTAAAAGGGAATATACCCGTAACAATTAATTTCATTTTGCTGAACAAATTTTTCAATCAGAGCTGCTATGGAACAACTGAAATATTTGGTTTGCATTTTTATAAACTTCACTCATCAAGCAAATATTAAAGCAAACTAATGACATCTTAACCTCTCACTGTACTAAATAAGCTTTAATTAATTTAAACGAAGACAAAAAGAAGGATAAAGGCTCTTGTTACGTTGTGATTTTTGATTGGATGTAAAGAAAAGTACAGAAAATAGATCTTTATTAACTTTCTGTGTGGAAACGTACTTGTGAACAAGGAAGCTGGTTTGCACCGTGGTTTTTTGCTGTGTTTAAGCAGGTTTGAGCTTTGCTGATGCTATAAAACAAGTGGTCTAAAGTCTGATTCCTACTTGGACACAGGGACTCTGCTAGAAGCTCCCCACTAGATGCTGAGAGGATCAGGTGCAGGTTCTGTGCCCAAGATTAGGCTGCAGCTGTGTGGGGAGAGGTAGCCCATTGCTCCTGCAGCCTTGCCAGCTTTTTTTGTTAGGTGTGTACCTGTTCTTCAGCCCCTCTGTGTGGCATCCCTTGGGGCAGCTCCTGGGTCCTGGAAATAATCTCTTTTATTGATATGATCTGGACCTGTCACACATCTTAGTGCCACTGTTGTGCTGTTCACAGATTCAGAAAAATGTCCAAAAATGGACAGTTGAGGTCAGTTTTGGTATTTTTCTATGAAACGACATACTTTTTGAACAGCATGGAGTTAGTATTAAGAATAACTTCATCTGCCTTTTTCACAAAAGGTTTGTATAGTGGATTCCAGAAAAAGTCTTTCAGGGGAGTTTCTCCTTGTTAGATAGTGACCACAGTGAGATTTCGAAGCATGGAATCTTATGGTCTTAAATTTTTTTTTCCCTGATATTTATTACAATTCTAAGTAGAGAATTGGGTTTTAAGAGTCTGCACTGTCTGTTAGGGAAAACAAGAGACAACTGTTTTTCTTTACCTGATAGATGGCACCACCGTGCCCAAGTGCTTTAGAATAGCTTATGGTTATGATTCTCCAGTCTTCATTAACTGCACTGCTAATATTACGATAAAATGTAGATGTTCTGGTGAACTGGAGCCTCTTTAAGTATCCCTACTGCAAGCACAGTTCTTCACCTGAAAAGTTTGCAATCTAAATAGACAAGGTTGCCAAGGAGATGAAGGGAAGTGCTTGCTGAGAGAAAGGTAAAGTGACTTGCACAAAGTCTCCCAATTAATTTATAAGAAAGCTAAAAATGTACTTCTCGGTGTCCTTAGAACTTTGGTGGAGGTTTTTCTCGCAGGTGACAGATTTAAGGTTTGCTGTCTCACAGTCCTTCTGATCTAGTCCCAGGATTTACAAGGTTGCAGTAAAATTTATAGCAAAATTTAAGGTATCAGACCTGAAAACTGCAGGAGTCTTATATATGGTAAAGTTGTACTGGGTCACTTTTAGGTGCTTCTAAAATTGTATCAGTCTATCTTTTACCTTGTACATAAAATAGGATGAGTAATTCCCCCCCGAAAAACCTCTTACAGCGCTCTGAGTTTTCTGTATATGTGAAATATCCAATACACGATTTAGCCCGAGGGCAAAATGTTTTACTGACTTTTGTTAAAAGTAGTACCAGCTGGAAGCATCCCAAGTTCATGACCTCATGATGGACTAGTGAGAAGCTCTCCAGCAAAATGGTTTCTTTTTTCCTACCTGCAAATGCTGATTCATCAGAATGACAATGATTACAACGTTCTTTGGAAAGTATTCAAAGCAGACAAGAAATTACAATGTTCTTTGGACAGAGTTCAAAACAGAAAAGAAAGCAGGTGAACTTTTGCTGGAAATCTCTCAGACTTCCTCTGCCTGGTTTCTCAGCATCTTGTGGTCTGACTTTTAAAGGAGCCGAGAGCATGGAGCACTGGCAGTGCCGGTTCCCCAGCTCTCCGGCAGGCACATCCTCAGTGAGTACCTCTTGTTAAGGTAAAAATTTATCCTCTCAGCTGAGGGTGAGGGTGAAGAGCACAGAGGAGAAGAGTGGACCCCCTGGCCCTCCTGACTGGGGGAAGAGGAGTGTCACTTGCCTTAAACATGTGTCTGTAAACAAGGAGATACAGATGGGCACAGCAAAATTCTGGCCCATGATCCCTTTTTTTTTCCTGAATCACCTGCCCTGAATCACCTGCATTCACTAATGCAAAACACCATTTTTATGGAGAATTGGGGTTTTGGGAATGGAGTACTGGTTTTTGTCTTCTGTGGCACAACAAAAGCATCCATGCGAAACCACCACAAGTTGAAATTAGCTCTCCCTCTGTACCCCCTGGGCTCTGCTCAGTGATACATTTACATATTAGAAATGGAAAGAGATGATACTCCAATATTCTTCACTCAGATGCAATTCTGCTAAGTGCTGGCTAGGGGAAGCCTTTCACTGTGAAAGATGCTCTGCAGCAGGAAGGTCTGGGACTTGCTGTCAACCACAGAACAATGCAGACTTCCAAAAAACCCAAAGTCTCCAGGATAGGGCCTAGATGTTTCATGCTAGCTGCAGAAAGAGGCTTTCCTGAAATGCAGGGACTGTGGAGCACAGCTATAAAGCCTTACGTCCTCATGAGGCTGTCTGAAGTGCTGACCGAAAGACCACAGAGGATTGCTGAGACAGCTTGCAGTGCTATAGAGATTTCAACATTAAAAAGATCATGTTTTTACTGCTGTGAGCTCTCTGTCTCCTGCTATGGAGGTACTTTAGCTTCCCTCTGTCTTAACTGAACAACCCACCCTATGCCCCTTTAAAGCACAGTGCAGAACCTGGAACCTTTTTGATGTGGTTTTCTTTGTAGTCCCTTAATTTTATTTCTCTCTGAACAAAAAGGGAGAGGCTTTTTCTTTTCGTGGTATGTTTTTCTTCCCCCAGGTACTGTGGTATGATAATTTTCTATTGCACAGTTTTGGCAACCACGTCGGACTATGTGTCACTTCTGCTGCTAAAAAAACCCCAGTTCTGTTGTAGGAGAAACAAAGAGATCCTGTGGCAATAAGATGAATACAGGAATTCATAAAGCTGAAGTTTTGCTGCGAGGGAAGGAAGGTGATTCTTTGGGTTAACATGGCTGCAGAAGCAGTCTCATTGAGTACTGAGCTCTGGGTTCTCTGAATGCTTATAGGAGAATGAAGGTTGGGAGCTGAGGCTATAAACCAGTTCAGGCTTTGCCAAAAAACCCAAATAACTCACTGCTTCTCCTTGACTTTTAAGTGTTCCTGAGGACTTCTCTAAAGGATTTGAGAGTCCATATTCCTCCTGTGGCTGGATGTGCAAGTGTGTGTCAAGGTTGCCAGGCAAGAACCTTCTTTAAGACAAGACTTCAGAGGCCGAAGCCCTTACTGTTACTGTCTTTTTAAAATGGTAATTTGGTACATCTCAAATTCTTGTTTTGTTTGATTTATCTGGTTGTTTTAATTTGCGTTCCCCCTTGCCCTTAATAATTGTGTCTTCTTTCTTTGGTCCCAGCCTGGGATTTAACTTGGGAGGGTTGCTGCACAAGGAGCTTTGGTTTGTTCTATAACAGCTACTGGTGCATCACACAGTTCTGCATCATGTGAAAACTCCCTTCAGAGTAGAATAAAATCCTATGGAAATCACTGCAGGGAGGTTTCTAGAGCACCTTCTTGCACCTGCTGTAGAAATGTGACTTCTTTTCATTCACACTTTGGGAATTGTTCATATGTGTTGTCATTGAATTGTGACATATTACTCATCAGCTCTGAAGCTGAATTTAGCTGACTGGCCTTTTTTGTGTGAGTTCAATTTAGTTTTGGATTTTTTATTTGATTTATTTGAATGATCTTAAGAAACCAAAAGCAAAAAAGCTTCTAATTGCTAGTATACAGAAGACAAGATGGTCTCATTGCATTGCAAAGGTAGCTTTATAGGCAAATTTATCATGTCTGAGTACCGGTCAAGCTAGTCAGCTTTGACATTTTCCAAAGTGCTGTACAATTCCTGAGAGGGATCGTGGCTGTGATGAGTACAGTCCCACTGACGCTGGAGCAATAAATGCTTTTTGACACAGTATTTCAAAAGAATTACAGCAGTAGATTCTGGATTGTGCTCTGGTTGTACATAGCAGATAAGGGAAGTTGGATGGCTTTCAACACCTAAGCAAGGGTCCATAGAATCATAGAATGCGTTGAGTTGGAAGGAACCTTTAAAGCTCATCTAGTCTAAGCCCCCTGCAATAAGCAGGGACATCTTCAACTAGAGTAGGTCATTCAGAGTGCCATCAAACCTGTCCGTAGATTCATAGAATCACAGAATGGTTGGGGTTGGAAGGGACCTCTGGAGATCATCTAACCAGCCCCTTTAGGGTCACCTAGAGCAGGGGACACAGGAACACATCCCGGTGGGTTTTTAATGTCTCCAGAGAGGGAGACTCCACAACCTCCCCGGACAGCCTGTTAAGTGCTCTGCCACCCTCAGTGTAAATAAGTTCTTCCTCATGTTGAGGTGGAATTTCTTGTGTTTCAGTTTATGGCCATTGCTCCTCATCCAGTCGCCGGGCACCACTGAAAAGAGTCCAGCCCCATCCTCTTGGCACCTGCCTATGAGATAATTATATGTGTTAATGAGATCCCCTCTCAGTGTTCTCTTCTCCAGACTAAACAGGCCCAGCTCCTGCAGTCTTTCCTCATAAGAGAGATGCTCCAGACCCCAAATAGTCTTTGTGTCCCTCCACTGGACTGTCTCCAGCAGCTCCTTGTCTCTCTTGTACTGAGGAGCCCAGAACTGGACACAGCACTCCAGGTGTGACCTCACTAGAGCCGAGCAGAGCGGGAGGATCAGCTCCCTCAGTCTGCTGACTACACTCTTCCCAATGCACCCCAGAATACCACTGGCCTTCCTGGCCACAGTTGGCACACTGCCAGCTCATGGTCAACTTGTCACGCCCCAAGGCCCCCAGGTCTTTAGTGAATCCATGCTGACTCTCCAAATGACCTTCTTTTGTTTTATATACATGGTGACGACCTTCAGAATGATCTGTTCCATCACCTTTTCAGGGATGGAGGTGAGGCTGACTGAGTCCTCCTTCTTGTCCTTTTTGAAGATGGGAATAACACTGGATTTAAGGTTGCAAAAAGGCCTCTGAGATCAAGTCCAACCATTTAACCTGACACTACAGATCCACCACTAAACCCTGAGGGTTTCCAGGTTGTCCAGAGACAACCTCTCTAGACAACCTGTTTGAGTGTTTCACCACCCATGTTATAAAAATTTCTTCCTTATGCGTAGTCTAAATCTACCCTTGTTTAGTTTAAAACCATTACTCCTTGTCCTATAACTACAGGCCCTACCAAAACGTCTGCCCCCCTCTTTCTTATAAGCTCCTTTTAGGTGCTGGAAGGCTGCAGTAAGGTCTCCCCAAGGCCTTCTCTTTTCCAGGCTGAATAGCCCCAGCTCTCTCAGCCTGTCTTCACAGGAGATGAGCATGAGCCCTATGATCATCTTTGTGGCCTCTGGTTTTGCTCCAGCAGGTCCAGGTTTTTCTTGTGTTGGGGGCCCCAGATCTGGATGCAGTACTCCAAGTGGTGTCTCGCCAGAGTAGAGTAGAGGGGCAGAATCCCCTCCCTCGACCTCCTGGCCACGCTGCTTTTGATGTAGGATGTTGTTTGATGCTTTCTGGGCTGTGAGCACAAACTACCAGCTCATATCCAGTATTTTAGTCACCAGCACCCCTCAGTCGTCTGCAGAGCTGCTCTCAATCCTTTCATCCCCCAGCCTGTATTGATAGTGTGGCTTCATGCAACTTAGAGTGTGACTGCACATCTGAAGGGTGTATGGACCAAAGGAGAACATCGTAGAGCAGGACAAAAGAGAAACTTTATGTCCCACTATTCAGACCCAAAAACAGTATTCGTGTCCTTGAGGTGGTCCATAAACACATCAGAAGAAGATATTGATAAAGTTGATACATCCAATGTGAATTGGATGCTCTACATTGTGTTAATTTTAAGTGAACTGTTGGTATTGTGACAGGTTTTTATATTTACTGTGGAAAAAAATTGTGTGGGTTCTTTTAGGCATCACTTTTGAAGTGTACAAATGTTGGGGTTTTTCTCACTCTTTGCAAGTACTGAGTCTGTGCTCTCTCACATGTTGAATAACAGAATAAAAACATTTCTCTGAAAAGTTAGAAAGCAAAGATGTAGTAAAAATGCTGCAGTAAGAGTTCAGTTTTGATCTTCGTTCTAAACTATATTTTCATTTTCTCCTTAGTAGTGTCAATTGCTAGTTCAGATTCTTCCAGCTATTGTCTCAAGGCTTTCTCTTTATTTTTAACATTTTTAGATNTCCAGTCGCCGGGCACCACTGAAAAGAGTCCAGCCCCATCCTCTTGGCACCTGCCTATGAGATAATTATATGTGTTAATGAGATCCCCTCTCAGTGTTCTCTTCTCCAGACTAAACAGGCCCAGCTCCTGCAGTCTTTCCTCATAAGAGAGATGCTCCAGACCCCAAATAGTCTTTGTGTCCCTCCACTGGACTGTCTCCAGCAGCTCCTTGTCTCTCTTGTACTGAGGAGCCCAGAACTGGACACAGCACTCCAGGTGTGACCTCACTAGAGCCGAGCAGAGCGGGAGGATCAGCTCCCTCAGTCTGCTGACTACACTCTTCCCAATGCACCCCAGAATACCACTGGCCTTCCTGGCCACAGTTGGCACACTGCCAGCTCATGGTCAACTTGTCACGCCCCAAGGCCCCCAGGTCTTTAGTGAATCCATGCTGACTCTCCAAATGACCTTCTTTTGTTTTATATACATGGTGACGACCTTCAGAATGATCTGTTCCATCACCTTTTCAGGGATGGAGGTGAGGCTGACTAAGTCCTCCTTCTTGTCCTTTTTGAAGATGGGAATAACACTGGATTTAAGGTTGCAAAAAGGCCTCTGAGATCAAGTCCAACCATTTAACCTGACACTACAGATCCACCACTAAACCCTGAGGGTTTCCAGGTTGTCCAGAGACAACCTCTCTAGACAACCTGTTTGAGTGTTTCACCACCCATGTTATAAAAATTTCTTCCTTATGCGTAGTCTAAATCTACCCTTGTTTAGTTTAAAACCATTACTCCTTGTCCTATAACTACAGGCCCTACCAAAACGTCTGCCCCCCTCTTTCTTATAAGCTCCTTTTAGGTGCTGGAAGGCTGCAGTAAGGTCTCCCCAAGGCCTTCTCTTTTCCAGGCTGAATAGCCCCAGCTCTCTCAGCCTGTCTTCACAGGAGATGAGCATGAGCCCTATGATCATCTTTGTGGCCTCTGGTTTTGCTCCAGCAGGTCCAGGTTTTTCTTGTGTTGGGGGCCCCAGATCTGGATGCAGTACTCCAAGTGGTGTCTCGCCAGAGTAGAGTAGAGGGGCAGAATCCCCTCCCTCGACCTCCTGGCCACGCTGCTTTTGATGTAGGATGTTGTTTGATGCTTTCTGGGCTGTGAGCACAAACTACCAGCTCATATCCAGTATTTTAGTCACCAGCACCCCTCAGTCGTCTGCAGAGCTGCTCTCAATCCTTTCATCCCCCAGCCTGTATTGATAGTGTGGCTTCATGCAACTTAGAGTGTGACTGCACATCTGAAGGGTGTATGGACCAAAGGAGAACATCGTAGAGCAGGACAAAAGAGAAACTTTATGTCCCACTATTCAGACCCAAAAACAGTATTCGTGTCCTTGAGGTGGTCCATAAACACATCAGAAGAAGATATTGATAAAGTTGATACATCCAATGTGAATTGGATGCTCTACATTGTATTAATTTTAAGTGAACTGTTGGTATTGTGACAGGTTTTTATATTTACTGTGGAAAAAAATTGTGTGGGTTCTTTTAGGCATCACTTTTGAAGTGTACAAATGTTGGGGTTTTTCTCACTCTTTGCAAGTACTGAGTCTGTGCTCTCTCACATGTTGAATAACAGAATAAAAACATTTCTCTGAAAAGTTAGAAAGCAAAGATGTAGTAAAAATGCTGCAGTAAGAGTTCAGTTTTGATCTTCGTTCTAAACTATATTTTCATTTTCTCCTTAGTAGTGTCAATTGCTAGTTCAGATTCTTCCAGCTATTGTCTCAAGGCTTTCTCTTTATTTTTAACATTTTTAGATCTTTTTCACAATTCACGCACATAGCTGGACTGGATTTTTGTAATGATTATTGGTCTTGATAGTTTCCTACTTCTTTATTCATATGGTAAATTATTTTAAGTGGCAGTGTGGTTATTAATTTCAGAGATGAGTCTTTCAGATGGCTCTTTGGTAGGATGATAAAAAGTGTCTGCTTGATGTTACTCTGACTATTGCGGAGATTACTTATGACCCTTTAAGACAGTTTAACACTGTGTAAGAGGTACATACAGTAGAAATAGCAAGTGTACTAGGAGATAGATTTTGCTCTAGGGAGTTGAATCCAACTGAGCAAAATGGCAGAGGAGCCTGCAGGCTTGTTTCAAAACCCCACCTACATGCTTCCCTCTCTGCACACAGATTTGCAGGATCAGATGCAGGCTCTGGATACTCTACCAATACTCTAATGTATTAGTCAAATCCACATCTCCTGAAACTGGAGTGCAGATCCAGCCCTTCCGGTTTCTTTGTGACAACAAACTCAGCCACTGCAACACTCAAATATATTTCCATTGGTTGTATCTATTCCAAAGGCAGGACATTCCTACAGACTGGCTTTCCAAAATCTCCCATTTATAGTGCTCAGTACCTGTTTTTGTCCAGTTAATGATTGTTTTTTTGGCTTTTGGTAGCTTCTGTTCATGAATTTGCTAGAAGGAATAAAAAAATTGTTTGCATAAACATTTTTCATGAACAGTCTAGATGTCCCGGGGTACTTTCTACGTTTAAGAAGCTCAGAGTGGTTGAAGTGAGGCATCTTCTATATATGTCTTCTGACAACCTTCTTAAATGTGGGGTTAAAAAAAAATATTCCTTTGGTCTCTGTCAGTTCTTTTAAAAAAAGAAAGAGAACAGTAATTTTGCTGTGCACCCACCTAATTCCAGCTCTGTGAAACACTGATCCTTTCAATGCCAGCAGCTCTTTGGCAGGTTGCTTAGGCCACAGTTCACAAGCAGTTCTCCCCCGGGGGCATGAGATGTATGCAAGCACTGAATATTAAGGTTGCCTGGGTGCCACACTGAGCACAGAATTTAAAACCTGTACTGGGAGTCTTACTTGTCTCTGTAAGCCCTCAGGACAGAGCTTTCTCTAACACATGAGGGTGTGTGCTTTGCAGATGTGCATTATGCAGCTCTTCTCCCCGATCTTGTGTAGAATAGAAGGTGCCCTATATGCAATGAGGGCATGAGGGAAAATTCAGGCAACTACGAACCTGTTAGTCTAACCTCAGTTTCTGGAAGAACTATGGAGAAGAATAAACTGGATTGTTCTGAAGGGCATTTAAAGACATCAGCCACAGTCAACATGAGTTCACAAAAGGGAAGTCCTGTTTCACTGATTTGATATCCTTCTACAATAAGGTCACCTGCCTGGTGTGTGAAGGGAAGGTCATAGATGTAGTTTTCTGGATTTTTGTAAGGCTTTTGATACCATCCCTTACAGCATCCTTCTGGACAAGTTGTCCATCTCTGAGATGAGTGGGAACACACTGGCTGAAGAACTGGCTGAACAGCAGGATGCAAAGGATGCATGCTGTGAATGAGGCTACATCTGGCTGGTGACCGGTCAGCAGCGGTGTTCCTCAGGATCAGTTCTGGGGCCGGTGCTGTTCAGTGCATCTGTCAGTGACCTGGGGGCACGAATTGAATGCCCCATTAGCAGGTTTGCTGATGATATGGAACAGGGAGGTGCTGCTGACTCGCTTGAGGGACAGGAGTCCTTGCAGAGGGACAGAGTGGAGCACTGGGCAGTCATCAATGGGATGAAATTTAACAAGTCCAAATGCTGGATCCGGCTCCTGGGATGGAGTATCGTGGGCACAAGTATGAGCTGGAGAGCAGTGGCTGGAGATCAGCCCTGTGGAAGGGGATCTGGGAGTGCTGGTCGGCAGCAGCTCCGTGTGAGCCACCGTGTGCCCCGGCAGCCTCAAGGGCAAACCTCGTCCTGGGGTGCATGGAGCACAGCATAACCAGCCAGGCAGGAGAGGGGATTATCCCACTCATCAGCCTCACCTTGAGCACCAGGTGCAGGTCTGGACCCACCATTTAAGAAGATCCTTGAACGCACCAGAGGAGAGCAACAAAGGTGGTGACAGGGCTGGAAGCAAGTCCCGTGAGGAGCAGCTGAGGACTTTGGTTTTGTCTGACTTGGAGAGAAGGAGGCTGAGCGGTGACCTCGTTGTCTACAGCTTCCTGAGGAGGGGAAGGGGGGAGGGAGGTGCTGAGCTCTGCTCCCTGGGATGCAATGATAGGACGTGTGGGAATGGTTCCAAGCTGCACCAGGGTAGATTTAGACTGGGCATTGTGAAGCAATTCTTTACTGAGAGGGTGGTCAAACCCTGGAAAAGGCTTCCTAGAGGGGTGACCAATGCTCTCAGCCTGTCAGTGTTTAAGGGGCATTTGGTCAGTGCCCTTAACAGCATGCTTCAACTTTTGGTCAGCCCTGAAATGGTCAGGCAGTCAGACTATAAATGATGAGTTTAGGTCCCTTCCAACTAAAATAGTGTGTTCCATTCTATTCCTAGGAATAACGTGAAATTCTACTTTGTTTGATCTCAGGGGAGCTGTATTA
The DNA here is from genome assembly GCA_013398055.1 of Ifrita kowaldi. Lineage (NCBI taxonomy): Eukaryota > Metazoa > Chordata > Aves > Passeriformes > Cinclosomatidae > Ifrita > Ifrita kowaldi. Next base: position 345,571 of record VZRS01000217.1, on the reverse strand, counting down.
GGCAAAATGACAATTACCTTGACTATTTATTTCATTTCCCATTCTCACCTGTTACCATTGCTTTTTGAAGTAGATCATTTTCACTGGGCTGGATTGCCGCCATTCAGAAGCATGAGCACCTCTCTTCAGCTGCTTTGTTTTACCTTTGATCCCATTTAAAACCTTTCTTCTTTAACTTGCAGCAAGTTCTAAAAATACGCATACCTTGAAAGGATGTGAGAGGTAAAGCTGTTTGTGAAAACCCAGTGCTGTCATTTGAGATGCTTCAGATGACCACTGCATTCACCTTCATATGACATGACGTTACTATGTCATGATAATTCTACTTAGCCATTCTCTCACTCACTCATTCACTACCTTGACAGCCCAAAATCCCATGGAACTACTTGCCAGCTAAGGTGAGAAAGTTTAACATGGGTTTTCACACAGGCAGTTCTGGACCTTCAATGAGGTAAGAACAAATTAATCTAGCCTCTGTTTTGATTAACTGTTAAGGTAATGTGGATTTTCTTGAAATTCCTCATAGTGCAAAGAGCTTTAAGTAGCCATCCCAGAGCTTTTTAAGAAATTTGTTCAGTAAAGATTCCATACAAGTCAGTAGATCTACGAAGGGTTAAATTTGACTTCGGGTGCTGGCCAGAATTCCTTGCAAAGTTATGGAGATACCCATGGAGTAATGAATTCTCTCTGTGGCTGGAATTGCTTTTCTACCACTGCATTTAGATTTGACTTTAAAGCCAAATCTCATCATGTTTGCTTCTTCCTCCTGTTTTTAGTGGATGCCACTTGCTTGGCCCTTGTGACTCTACAGCCTCTTTATAGTGGTTGACAGAGCTATTGGTCGCATTTGTCACCCTTCTCTTAAAGGATACTCAGGACCTGCAATTTTCATTCTCCTGCTTTTGTTATGGCTCTGGCTACAGCATCCAGATTGATTGGGTGGAGGAGGCTCATGCATTGTCAAGCCAAGCAACTCTGACTGTATTTTTGCCCTAGCACAGCTGTCTGAGTATTAAAAAGGATGTTATGCACATTTATGGTTGAACTATGTACTTATTCCTCACATAGACACAGTTATTTTGCTTCTCCCAGAATTATGTGGCCTTTCAATATAGAGAGAGCTACAAGCCTCCTTATTTTTTAAAATAATGGGTTATTGATTAAGAAGAATGTAAGTTGTCAGTTTGGAAATGTTATCTGTCAATAGTCCTGTAACTTTTAGCCTTAGCTTTCCCTATGTCTTTAGCCAAACAGTTTTACTGTCCTACCTCAGTGGGCCTTATCTGTAAAAGAAGAATTAGTTATCTCTGAATTTCAAAGGAGTGTTGTAAGGATTAATTTGCTACGCTTTCTGTTGAATGTTTTGGAAAATGATAGATGTTAAGTAAGTAGTATTGTTTCTAAAGCATTTTTGTTTTGTGAATTTTCTCTGAAATACAGCATTTTTATGCTAGGAATATTTATATCATGAACATTTTTCTTAAAACAACATGCATTTAATTTGCCTCTGTGAAACACTACATAATATGAACTTTAATAATAAATTGCTTGAAGTATTAGAGACAAAAGACTGAATTCAGAAACCCTCAGTGTCTTATTGAAATGCCTCATTATTTAGCAATACTTAATCAAATTAATCTGCAGTAAATCTGTGTCATTAAAATTCTGCTAGGCATTCACTTTATTTCTGGGGACTTTGAAGTAGACAAGGTTTTGGATTTGTTGGGTTTTGGGCGTTTTTTATGTGTTATATTGAGGAAATAAAAAATAATTTGATAGACATTTCACAGAGATACAGCATTAAAAACAAGTCTGTCTACAAAACTAGAATAATCTATTGCTGTCTCTGTTTCACATTTATGTTCTGCTTGACACAAGATAGCTTTGCCTATTTCCCACTTTGATAGGTCTTAAAGCTTTTTTACAATTTTGATGAAATTTAATTTTTTTCATATTTATCTCTACCATGCAGAAACAAGAGGCAGTTGGTTTGGACACACTGTACTGAGTTCAGTGAACCTGGTAGAGCTGCACTGAGGATTGATGGCTACCCAAAATGTTCAGACTTTCTGTGTGGAGCACAGCACACAACTTCAGGGTTTCTCATGGAATCCCAGCTCCCCAAGTCATGTGAACATGCTAGAATCACAACTGTTTAATGAGGTTTATTTTTAAAGCACAGAAAGGAAAAAACAGACCAACCACACGTAGCAAATCAAAGAACAGTTGTACAGAATGCTCTTCTATATTTATTACTGAGTTTAAAATACTGAAATCTAAGATCTGGGGGGGTTTTTTCAGACTACACATGATGAAACTAGCAAGAAAAAGTTTCTGATTCTTCAGTAAGTGTTGATCCCCTTAATGAGAGTCCACCATCCATTTCTGAGCTGTTGTTATAAGCAGCTAACCTGGGTCACAACCTGGATGAGGCTGGAGACTGAAGAATTCAGTTGAGGGGAGCAGACAAGCGCAGACAGTTCAAGATGAAACTGGGTGATGCTTTGTGTCAGGTTGCCAAGGATGTTCATGAGATGACCATTAGGTGTTACTTCCCTAAACTGTTCAGAGTAGCACCAGCCCGCTTGACTTGATGCTTCCCATTCAGCTAGTGATTTATAGCGGGTAACTGTGGTACACAGTTGTCTTTTTCACAAGACAGGTAATAGATTTTGATTCAGATCTCCATTGGATGGACTTTACTCTGGGTTTAAGCTCCGCTTTTTCTCTATATTGTAAAAGTTTCTGTTGAAAAACGAGATAAAAAGTTAAACGAGTACTATATGTCCCTTCCAGAGGCTAATAGTTTTAGGACAGTAAAATAGCAGAAATCAGAATATTGTCAGCTTTCTGCTTTATGCCTTTTCATACATGCCAGTTTTCATTCAGATTAGAGTCCAATAACAAATCCATCCCATCACTGAATATCCCCTGAGTTTGGGGACTCCCACATTAAAATATTCAGCAACCCAAGTGGACTTCAACAGCATTTTCTTTTTTGTGTTTTTATTGTGAATGTTAATTTCCTGTAGGGTTCCCTGCATGTGCTTTGCAGAGGATAAGTGGAATGGGTAAGGAAAGGGCAGCTTGCTCAAGAGACAAGTGTCAGCATGATGTCATACCCAAAGTGGAAAGGTTTTCAGAGAGAAAAAAAGATGCAGCAATCCCAAGAGACAGCCAGGTCCTTGCTTAATTGTTGTGTGCTGGGAGATCAGCCCACATTTGTATCACTGTGTCCACAAACATCACCAGCTTAGAATGAGCAAAAAAACTCACATAAATGGTGGGGCCCGGTATGTGCTTTTCCTTCCAGTAGCACCTCTTTTTCCTGAGCTTATTTTCCAGTGCATGATATTAAACTATTAGAGAGCATCCAAAGGAGGGCAACAAGGAAGATGAAGGGCCTTGAAGGGAGGCTATATGAGGAGTGGCTGAGGTCACTTGGTCTGTTCAGCCTGGAGGAGACTGAGGGAGACCTCATGAGGGGAAGAGGAGGCGCAGGCACTGGTCTCTTCCCTGTAGTGCCCAGTGACAGGACCCAAGGGAATGGCCTGAAGTTGTGTCAGGGAAAGTCCATGATGAATATCAGGAAAAGGTTCTTCACCCAGGAGATGGTTGGGCACTGGAACAGGCTCCCCAGGGAAGGGGTCACAGCACCAAGGCTGACAGAGTCCAAGAAGCATTTGGACAATGCTCTCAGGCACATGGTGTGATTCTTGGGGTGTCCTGTGTGGGGCCAGGAGTTGGAGTCACTGGTCCTTGTGGATCCCTTCCAACTCAGCATATTCTGTGATTCTATGGTCACGGCTGTCAGCCACCCCTCAGCTCCCTCCTCAGTGAGGATGGCTGTACATAGTGATTAGGGGAGCACTTTGGAAAGCTGAAAGATTTGTATTTGAAAGTGCTTCAGGCTGGATTGGATCAGAAGGAAAGTTTCAGATACCAAAGTTTCACATACCAAAGACCTGAGGAGCTGCCCATTCCCACTGTGGGTCTGCACACCTCTGTCAGTGCCTCTTCCATCAAGATTCTGTTCTTTGGCTGGCTCTTGCATGCAGTTTGGCAGCATCAGTAATAGCTCTGACCATAAGGAGAATTACAAACAAGAGCTGTGTTATGGAGGAACTTGCCTGCAGAGACAAGGCTGCTGGTAGCAATACATATTTGGTGTGGGGCATGGAGGAAGGGAAATGCTGGGAAAAGGGAAGTAACAATTACACAAATCTGTTACATTACACTGTAAAATCGGTGAAGTGGTAAAAATGAAACTGGCTACCTCATTACACAACTTAAATAGAAAGAAAACAGATAGTAAGCAAAACTGTGATCAGGAAAGAAGTATGACAGGCAATTTGTGAAAGAAGTTGAAAGTAATCTAGAAGCAGTTTATCAACTGAAGCAAGAAAGCTTATCTGTTCCTGAGGATTTAGGGGGTCCTAAGGAATATGTCTAACCACATGGACAGCATCCATGAGAAATGGGGATCTTTTTATTGGGCCTCACATCCTAGCACCACACCTGGCCGTGCAGATGGGACAGCCAAGCCATTAGCTGCAGTCTCTCATTACACACCACTTAGATGCACCACAGCAATGAATAAAATGCTCCTTAAGCTTAGTCAGGGCAGATGAAGAACCATCTTGGGCTAGGTTTTAAATCAAGTGCAAATTCCTTTGTTGATCCTACCGTGACAAAGTCCAAGAGCTCTCTGTGCTTCACTTGCATTTATAAACAACACCATTCTAATTTTCTTGTGTCCTGCACTATACTTTCCCAAACATTATGATGGAGCTGGTCTAACCCAAAATCTCATATCCAAATATTTTTATCAGATTCCTTTAAACTTTATGAAACTCTGAAATGTTCTTGTTTGAACCTTAGGTATTGAACCTGAATTTGAATTTTAAATTTTCCACTATTTGGTTACTATGAAAACTGTTGGCCCCCCAAATCTAATACACTCGCATTCGTACATATCCTCCTCTTCCCAGTACCCATTTCCTTCTTGAGGGCATGTTGCAGCCTGTTTGCTTGCTTATTTTGAACTCCATGTACTGATGGGTTCCTCTCAAACTTAGGTGAGGTTTACATTACTCCATAACTCATAGAGTTTTTCTGTGACAGCCCTGGGAGAGTGCACACTGGGAGAGTTACAAGCTACTACTTGCACGGAAATAGTAGTTCCTTGTCATCATTTGGGTTTGTTCATCTCCCCACCTCATACGATTTCCAGATGAGCTTAGCATACCTTGAATCCTCTAATTACGCTGCTGCAGCCATGTGACTGCCTGGCTGAGCAATTCCCTGCAGAAGGAGACAAAACTGCATGTAACAAAGCTCAACAAACAGCATTCAAAGTGTGAACGAGTTGCAGTAGTATACAATACCATGCCACTTCGCCTGAAATCTCCTACTGGTGCCACAGCCATGTGGAGGCCTGATTCATGATAGCAATCTTAGTGATCTGCAGGGAAGAACATGGGTGGGGAGGGAAGGCTGGCTGGACCTTTGGCTTGTTTCCTTGTCACCTAATTCAGAGGTCTCAGTGAGGAGGTAGGAATCCCTGCCTCGTGGAGATAAGGAGCAATTGCCTTCTGCACCACCAGGGAGCCCGAATCCATTCTGGCTGTTCTGCAGTGATGTAAGATAGAATGAGAAAGACAGAGCAGTTGGCATCAAATATGCAGCAATCTGCTGAAGACCTTCTTGATTTATAGGTAATACATGAGAGGAGGGGAAAGGGCAGATAAAACCCAATTGTTCCCATTTTACAAAAAGCCTTGCGCTGTTTTCAGAACGGTTAATTGCATTGATTGTTCTGACCTCTGTATCTTCCTTTCATACGGGAGCTGGCCATTGAATTGCAACTTGTTTTTCGGCTGGCTGACGGCGGAGAAGGGGCTGTCTGGCACGGCAAGGCTGGATGGGTGTGTGTAGAGCGTGTGCGTTTTCAGAGCATGACACTTAGGAAGGCTGTTGCTCAGTTGCCAAAAGCACAGCTGTTGCAGAGTGAGGGAGGGAGCCTGGCAGCAGCCTTGTAATCAGGTAGGCAAACGTGCAAACCATGTGCTTATTCCTGCCTAATTTTATTGCTCAAAGTGGCAGTATTATTAGCGGGTAGTGTCTGGGCTCACAAAGTCCTCTTTTCTGCCGGTGGCAGTCAGGCGGGGTTGATGAGAGCAGTTGGGTGTGTTTGCCCAGAAGCTGGTATCTATGAATGAAGAGATCAATAGCTGCGCTAAAAATCACTGAGCCATCTGGGATTTACAGATAGAGGATTGACTTGCAAATCCTACTGAAATTGAGATCCGCAGTAACTGCTGAATAACAGCACAAGCAGTGGAGGTGGTGTAGAAAGTTATCTAAAAGACCTGAAATGGCCTAGTGGTACTTTTCTCAGCCGTCGGTCACAAAGAAGCTCAGGAAAGGGTGAGAAAATGCTGAGGCAAGGGGAAATTATGTTCTGCTGCTATTTTTTTATTTTTAACCCTGTTGTTGACGTGTGATTTTGAAGGTACTGCAAGATGATAGAAAATGCGGCTATATTTTACCAGTAACTGATGACTACCAAAATCAGTCTCTTTTCATCTGCATGAAAACAGGATAAGCCTGTAACCAAGCAGGAGAGGACGAGAAAAAGGTGGAGACAAAAGAAAACACTTGTTCAAAAAGGTGCCAGAGGATGCACTTGGAAATGGAGTTTAGACTTTGAGCCAGTTTTATGCTTATTCTGTGCTCTGTGGTTATGCAGAACTACAGCAGCTGTCAGGGTGCAGAGAGGAGCTAGGAACAAACCGAGACCTGAGAGTGGAAAGAAAATGTACAGAAACAACTTCTACTGTAGGTGAAGAAAGCCATGCATTCATAGCAGAGGCCGGTCATTTCTGTAGTACCTTTCAGCATGGATTTTAAGTATGGAATTGGTCTTCCATTGATTAGCAGTGATACTTGCCTGGCTTACTTAGCACAAAGAAATTGAAGTATGGGAAGTGTCCTGTGGGCTTCTGGTTAAGGTGTTCTAAAACACGGCCAGGAAGAAAGAAACTGTTTGGTGGCATGGGGTGCTGTGATAATAGACCTGAGTTGCAGTCAGGTAAGTAGATATGTGTTCATGGCATGGAGCAACATGGGTATTCTGCTCTGCATGCTTCTCTGCTGTCTTTAAAAATGGACACAAACAGATGTTGAAACTCAGCCATCCATGATGAAGCTAGACATCTTAAGACATCTGAGTAGGAAAACAGAACATGTGGAGACTACACAGGCTAAACAACTCTGCTGATGGTGTTGAAGTTTGGGAAAGAACTGGAAATGCCAACCAAACCCCCAGCGTTTTATCCACTAATCCATTCCAGTAAAGCAAAATAACATCTTCTCTCTTTTTATTGTTTCTTTTTTTTCCTGGCAGGGCATGACCTTGACCTTAGGTTAGCCTAGATAGTTGCACTGTCCTGTGCTGTTCTAGTTTCTGTTTAAGAGGTGGTTATAGTTTTTTGGGGTTTTTTTATGGTGTTGTCTGTGTAAACCTACATCTAAGAGGGGAAGATTTTAGTGGTGGGTAATGTAATCTCTGTTATAAGTTTGTAAAATGTGGTACGTGATTATTGGTCCTCTATAATAGTGCTATTGCTAACTGTGCTGCGTGTTCAGAGGTCTGTCAGTGTTTACAGTGTTTGCCAAATCTCTTTCCTAAGTTTATTTCTCAGTGGAGGTATCCACAGTAAAAAGACTTCAGGTAAAATATTGATAAGTATAAGGTGTAAGTATAATCTTTCATATCTGTAGTTGTCACTGGAATCATACAACAGATACAGTATTGAGACTTTAACAAGCAGCGATCTAACTCCACTGCCCTTGCTGATGTGTTAGCAGAGCTACACTTCCTGCACTGGCCTTCCTAAGAAGCAGAGCTGAGTCTTTGTAACTCATTTCTGTTACTGAGACTGCAGCCTTGCTTGATCTGCTCCCAAAATACAGACCACGGCCAGCTGAAATTAAGCAGCAGTTTGTCTTGTCTTGGGGTGTAGCTCCAGGAGAATGTCTCTTCTCCTGTGACCTAGACCACTGAATGTCGTCTCTCTGCAGGGCAATCTCCCCAGGTAGGTGCTAAAGGTTATATTCATCATTTCTGTAATGCCATTGCTCCATGGTATTATAGGGAATGTCTCCGTAGTCAAGTACATTCACAGCTATCAAGGAAGCTCAGTAGATAGTCCTATATCACAGCATATCACTACAGTATCTTTCAAAGATATTGAAGAAAAAAAATATAATTCAGATGTCTTCTTACAAATCTTTCTCCGTGCTCTGTGATCTCAGGAGATCAGAAGTTGAATGAACTGAAACGTCTTTCAGCATAGTCACATTTATTTCTATGCATTACGTCCATGAGGGCAGTAAGAGTGAGGATTAGATAGGTGGGAAAGCACAGACCTATTAATCTTCATAAGGGTCGTCAGTCATACTGAAGATTAGATTCTTAATCTCTGAAGGAATCATCATGCTTTATTGGATAAATGATCTTCAAATGAGAACTTTTCTGAGGAAACTCTATGTGATGGGTGACAAAGAAAGGAAATGGTCCAACACAATCTTTCATATGTTCATTAGAAGAAAAATTCTGGCTCAACAGTGAAGCTAGGATTTGATATCTCAGATTGAGAAACAGTCAACTTTGTTATTTTTGCCTTGATTTTCAAGCAGTAGACTGCAATAGGTATGTGAGTAAAGTCCAGATTCCTCGAACTTTCTAAGCCTAACACTCTCAGACAGCAGAACAGAAGGTGTCTGACATTTTTAACAGCCTATTAAGCTGATAAAGCAGCAGATGTGTCTGTTAGAAGTTCTGTGGTTTATTAACCTGAGAGGGTAAAACAAGGAAAAAACCCACAACAAACAAAACCAAATAAAACCCAAAACTAAGAAAACAAAAAACAACAACAACAAAACAAACAAAAATCCCAAAACCAACAAAAAAACAAACAAGCAAACAAACCCAGAAGACAACAACAAAAACACAAACAAACCCAAACCACAAAAAAACAACCCAAAACCTACCCAGAAAAATCTGTGCAAGGTTGTATTTTTGAAATACAGTGGCTAGGGGAAACATGAAATCCACTTACAAGTGAAGTGCAGAGCAAACTGTAGCTGCAGCTGTGACTTTTACCACCATTGCAGTATTTCTGCCTCTAAGTAATTCTTGTTTCACACCATGTAAAATGTCTGTAAGAAATAGCAAAATGTACCTGGATTTCTGGTTTTCTTAACCAGTTGTCAGATCCCCATAGATCTTCACAATGTAGGCAAACTAAGAGAATGCTAGAAACTTTCGAGAGTGCGGCTGTAGTGAAAAATACTGTTTTCAGAAAGAGAGAGCACTTTTTTAGAGAGGCAAGTGTTGTTTAAGAGTAGGTTCCTCTTCCTCGTGACAGATGCAAAGAACAAAGGAAGTTCACACTATGAAGTAAATAATATTCTTGCTTGAAATAGTTCTTGTCACACTTTGAGTTGCTTCAGAGCAGTGAAATAGAAAAAAAGTCTCATGTGATTGATCATAATTTACTCAGTACCAAAGCTGAGTACCAGTATTCTCAAGTTTTCATGCTGTTTGTTTCAAAGTTTACTTTTTTAGGGATCTTGAATTTGAGTTAGGCAACTTTTCCCAAAATTATTTTCCAATTTACCAAAATTCAGTTTTGAATAAACCAATGCTACTTAGCATCAGAGGATAATTTAGATCAGAAGGGATTTCAGGATATTAGAGTGGTCAATTCAATGGTATAATGTTAAAATGGTCCTTCATTCTGTAGCAGTTCAGTATAATAGTAGGCAAAACTTTGAAAGATTCATATTGTGAGTCTTTTAAGTTGTAGAAGAGATTTGGGAGATTCCATGCGAGTAAGAACTTTATGTAAAAGCTTTGGGTTTCTGGTTTGGGGTAGTTTTTTTAAACTTATGCAATGGGAAACTCAGTTTTGCTGAGCTCAGCAAGGCCAGGCATTCCTGAAAACAACCTCCCAAATACTGCACCTTTTCCAGATGTAATGGTAGTCTGGGCTTCAAGCCCACCACATACTTTCCATGGTGTGTTTTGCCCTCACTCACATTTTTCAGATGGGAACCTAACCCAAAATGTTTCGAAGCATTTGTCTTTTTCATTTTTTTAATTTATATACACTTGGAAATGTATTGGGAAAACACTTAAAAAGCAAAAACCCTTCAATATCCTGATGGGAAATGATGATCAGGAGAATCCCTCAGAGTGTGCGTGGATTTGATATCAAGTCAAAGCCTTTCCAAGAATGAAAGGAGTCTGCTTTTGGAGTCAGTGCAATTACACAAAAGATGAATGTGTTTCCCTTTGTACCTTTCCCACCTTTTGCTTAATGTGGTGCAATGAGCTAAAACTTGAAGCTTGTAGAGCACCATTTTCACTGATAGGAATATCTGCTGATTAATCAGGCTGCAGTACTTAACATTAAGTCTTGCTTACTATAATTGACTGTTATGTCATGCTAATGAGATTTCTTTCAGTTTTACTGCCTGCGTGCTGTTGACGTAGACAGCCAAGAATTTTGTATTATTTTATGTTCACCTATGCCTTACTGGCTTTTTTGCTTTTTTGGTGGGGAGGCAGAGGGAACAGTAGATTGCTTCTCTGTTAAGTATTTTGTTTGTATCTGAAACAAGTGAATAGGCGTGTGTTTAAGCATACGAGGCTTCTGAGCTATCTTTGTTTTAATTTTAAAAAACCAAACAGAACCTGAAAGTAGTGTTGTATCTTTGTTAAATATTTAAAAATTGTTAAAATAAAAAATTACTGAGAATAAGGATGGGAAGTAGAGTGGGGAAGGATCTCATTTTTAGGGAAGGAATTAAATAAAGAAGCAATGGCTTTTCTCCTTTCATTTCTGCAACTGTAAGCAGTTACAGAGTACAGTGAAAAGATCTAAATGATGTTACTAGCCAAATGTACTTTCTCTGTTTCTCAAAGGCAAAGCTCATCTACTCATTGGAGACCTGACCCAGATGAGAGTTACATCTCCTGGGGAAAACATCAGGTCTTGAAATGAGCATTGAAAGAAAGTTGATGGGATCATTAGCATTGAGAGGCCAGTCCACTCTGCTGCTGTGCCCAAGCTTTGACCACACGTACTTCAAATTTACCTGTTGTGCTCTAGTTTTTCATGGACACAGTGTAACTGCTCGGACTGTATAACCAGTGTAAGCTGATGAAGGGTCTGGAGAGTGTCATGCAGAGCAGCTGAGGGAGCTGGGGTTGTTTAGCCTTGAGAAAAGAAGACTCAGAGGAGACCTTACTGCTCTCTACAACTGCCTGGAAGGAGGGTGTGGCCAGGTGGGGGTCAGTCTCTTCTCCCAGGCAGCCAGCAACAGGACAAGAAGATACGGCCTCACATTGTGCCAGGGGAGGTTTAGGTTGGACATCAGGAAGAGTATCTTCACTAAAAGGGTGGTAAAGCAGTGGAACAGAATGCCCAGGGAGGTGGTGGAGTCACCATCCCTGGGAGTGTTCCAGACATGACTGGACATGACACTGAGTACTATGGATTAGTTGGCATGGTGGTGTTCAGTCAAAGGTTGGACTTGATCTTGGAGGTCTTTTTGAACCTTAATGCTTCTATGATTCAGTGTTCACTTCACAGGGAGGAAATGGCCCAGGGATGTTTCATCTGCACAGGATATGAAGCGAGTGTAGTTCTTTGAGGGGAGAGGCAGGTTTAGCATTCGGGTTACTGTTATTTATTACTCCTATTTGTAAGTCACATCACAAGTGAGAGTAAACGATTTAGCCGTGTTGAACTTGATAGACTTATGCTATCTTACATTAGCAGTGTACTGAGCTAATTAGTGTGCTGTTCTGCATATTTATCACAGTGAGAAAGAAGCTTTGGCCCATTCACAAGCTATGGAGATGCAGTAGCTCCAAGGCTTGAGCATGTAGTCATGAGCAGCAGGAGTGACTAACCTCCGCTTAAAAATCCTCCTTTAGGCCTGAGGTGGTGGGTTTTCCCCCTTCTGCCAAGAAATAAGCCATCTGCAGAAATAAGTAATCCTTATCAGTTATTTACAGATGCTTTAAATAGCAGAAGCAAGTGGAGGCATTTATTCTGGATGCCATGGTGTTCAACAGTGATTTGTTGGGATTTTTGCTCAAAGAAAAAGGGAATTAAGAAAATGAACCCAGTGCCACCAATCTAGGGTGGCCACTAAAATGTCTGATCTCAGAATGCTGTCAGGCTGAGGAGGGCGAGGGGAAACCGTCTGATAAAAAAATCAGATCAGCAGTGATTTGATAGAGATTTCTTGCAGGGACCAAACCAAAATGAAGAAACCATGGTTGAGTCTCTGATGGCCTTCACTGTAGGCACCAAAGCTGTTTACCAAGTCCACAGACAGACACAGACTGTCCTAAGGGCTGGACTGTGAATCAGAAGCTGCAAATTCATGTTTAAATGGGACACAGTCTGTGCTGGATGCCACATTCTCTCCTAGTTAGATCAGGATTGTGTCCCTCCACAGTGTAGGTTACCCAGGAATTTTTCAGAGCAGTGATTAATTGGAAATCATCCCTGCTTGTGTTCATACTTTTGTTTCTGATGTGTAACTTCTCAGAAGAACAGTGTTGGATTTTTTTTGCAGCCATTAAAATTGACCTGTTGTTTTCAGCCTTTGAGACCTCTGAGTCATTTTGGAGTGGTTTTGACCTGTTTTGTGCCTGAGTTTTCTTGCTTACAAGCTGGTTTTCCCTGAAGAAGTGCTGTTATAATTGCTGCACTTGCAACCCTGCTTTTGTCACATGTGTGATTGTGTCTGCAGGAGTCATTCTCTGCTGTTTCTCTGCTCTCTGCTTGTAAAGTCCATGCTGTCATTTCAGAAATTGTATTTAAAGATGGGATTAAAATTGGTGGGATTTAGGCTTGCCGTTCCCAAACAATTGTGCTTTTGTTTGTTTGCTGATGTGACTGGCTGCACACATTTTAAAGGGGGCTGCCTATTAGAAAATTGTCACCCCTTGCTTTTCAAAGTCTTCAGTGCATATTAAGCTAGGCACACTTAGTCACCAGTCATATTTGAAAACATGAACCTTCAGACTGGCCTTTTTTATTTGGTTGGGGATTTTTTTAAAATCTTCTTTCTTTGAGACCTTAAGGGAGAGACAAATTAATCATCATCTGGTGACACTCCATTAGGGAAACAAAATTCTTTTTGAAGTCTCTATGCAGTTATTACAAGGAAATTTTCATTGTGTCAGAGATTAAATGTGATAAGACAATGAAAAACAATACCCATTTCAAGAACGTGACAAAATATTAAATTTTTTTCTGTGAACTATTTTGTGATACACTTTATCATCCATAAAAGAGAGGCAAATGATCTAGAATGGAGTACTGTGTCAAGTGTGTGTCTTTGTTTCTTGGGCCAACTTTGTGCATTATGTGAGTGTTCATGTTTGCATAAGGACATACTCGGTGCCTTCCTTGTCTCCCAGCTTCTGTAGGTTGTAATTGGCAAAGCACTGTGGAACATAACTCATTCCAACTAATGTTGGAAACTGAAGTGGTAGCTCAGGGGAGTGGGATACCGGGTTTGGCACTGAAGGTTGGCAAAGATGTAGTGAGTGTGGCTGATGCTCAGCAAATTTGAAGGGAGGGGACAGGCTGCTGCTGGCTTCTTTTCATCTCATTCCCTTGAAGCAGGTAGTAGCATACCTGAAGGCCATCTCCAAAGCAGAGTGATGGCATGCCATTACTCAGCCTTGTTTAGGGCTAGAAAGACAGAAACACTATATTTATAGCTTTACTAGTGCCTGCCCTAGCTGTTTCTTGTGCTGGCTTGCTTTTTCTTGAGAGACTGAGAGAATATATGCTCTGTGAACAACAGGCTTGTCATTTGGGGTTCCAAAACAATGCATTCCCCTTGTCTGAATGAGGTGGCTCTTCCATTGGTGAAGGCCCTTGCTCCATCCAGCCCAGAAACTGAGAGTCCAGAATGCATGTAAGGAGTTCCTTTTTTATCAAAGCAGCAGTGGTTTTCTGAAAGCTGTAGGTACATCCTTCCACGTGTCCCAGCAATGCAGATTTCTGCCAGCTGTAATGAAATGCCCAATTGCCAGCAGGACAAGGAACCAGGCACCAGTTGAAACTCAACAGGAATATTTTTGTTGGCTTTACTGGGCAGAATCTAGAAGTCTACAATCACTACATGAAACTGAAATTGCATTCTGGAAACATGTAATTGAATGCAGACCTGGGCACTCTTGAGATGATAATGAACCACAAAAGCTCAAGGTACTAGATTATGATGCCAGCTCTTATGATAGGCATCAATTTGTCAATTGTTTGGATGCAAATGAGTGTCTCATACCAAGTTAAAATTGTGTTTCTGCAGCAAATCAAAGCTAAGCAGTAGGATTTATATGTAGATAGATAAATCGTAGCTGTGCTTAGCAGTGCTTTCCTCACCATTTTTCCCAGGAACAGTAAAGTCATTAATCTTTGCTAGTGAGAAGCTTTTTAAAAAAGAGACAGGAAATAGGAATATATTGACAATTTAGTGTTCAAAGAGAAAAATGGTTACTGACAGGAGTCCTGTCTTATTTAAGCCACGTCTGAATGTGTCACCTAGAGTAAGAGAGTGGTAGATGGCAGTTGCACTGCCAGATTGCGTGTGCTGTACCATCAAGTGTGCTTTTTGGGAGAGATTCTGCATGCAGGAAAAGATACATTTTGAGCCTGACTGAGGCTTTGGGTCTCATCTGGTGAGGAAGAAGTGTACCCCCAAAAGGGAAAGAGCCACTGGCACTGCAGAGAGGATTGCTGCTGGGAAATCGTGTAGGACTCAGGCATACACTGCTTACCCTGGTATTCTTCCTGCTTGTCTTTTAAATGAAAGTACTGATTTGTAGTTTCTAATGCACCCCACCACATAATACATTCCCTGTGAAATGTAATGGGAAGTTACTGCTGTAATTAACTCATTGATTGTTTAAAACAATTGCTAGTTGTACGTGGTTGGAAAGCTGGGAGGATCTCACTGGCACTAATGTGACTGGATAATTATAGATTTTTCTTTTCTTATTTTTTTCTGTAAAACATGTTTTCTTTGCAGTAGCTTTTATTTTTGGCCACCTAACTTTTAGTTCCTGTGACTGACAGATGCAGGCTAGCAATCAGCCCCAGGGCAGGAAAAAGGATGAAGATATTTCAGACCTCAATAATTCAGCCCCCTTAGGGACACTCTAGGTAAACAAAGTATTCATTCTTATATGTAATGCATGTATGCTCTGTAAACATGTAAAAAACAAAGGTCTGTGCAATAGCAAAAGACTATATATACCACTGGAAACATCATCTTTGGGAGGCTTCTAAGTGCCAGAATATGGTTCAGTAGTTCTTTTTTTAGAAGAGGAAACAAGAAAGGAAGACAAATAGCTTGGAAAGCCACCTCTGAGATGCTGCTTCTGCATCTTGGCATAAGAGCCTGTACACTACCCACGCACATTTGATATTTCTTTTCAATAGGAAGTGCAGTTGCTAGCTTTTACCACAATTCCTGGGGAAACTGAAAAATGCCAGCTCTCTCCTGTTCTTCTTCTCACAGCCAGTTAACAAAACATCTGCATGGCACAATGTGATGGCGCAGTGCTTCTTGCAGATAGGATGTCATGCTCCAGGCATCCTTCTGCAGCAATGCATTGCTCTCTGTGGATAGATGTCTTCTGAAGCAAATGCAGGTCCCAGGCCTTGGAGTAATAGCAACTTGCAGCTCCTTCTCACTAAGATATTGGGAGACTTTTTAAGCAAATGTTTTTGCAAGGACTGACTGAAGGCATCATGAAAAACAAGCTACTCTCTTCTGATGTGTATCTTCTTCTGCTCTACTGCAGACTTGCAGTCAGTTTGTGCAAGACATTGCTGTATCTCAGTTACTTATCCACAGGATAAGTACATTTGCATGTAATGGGACAGGAGCTCCTTCTGAGTCTTTACTTTAGTGACCAAGCCTCGAATCTTCACAGAGGCTTCCAGAACGCAGTGTGGTACAATTACAAACCAGAGTTTTGTTCTAGTGCTCTGTTTGTTTATGCAGTTTAACTCTGCTTTGGGTAGTGAGGTATCTGGGAAGATCTTGCTGTGTTAGTGATGCCCTAATAATCACCGCTGTAATGGGCTCATGCTACATAAGGATTGAATTCTGCTAGACTTAGTAGTACTGAGTAGTATATTTTCCTCACTCTGCATCCATAAACCATAAATATTAATATGTGAAGTAAGACCTATAAGAGGCCTTTTTGCAATATAGACTGCAAGGAAATCATTCTCTTTGAAGAGAACTTTCCACAGTGTGGCCAGAGAGGTTCTAAGTGCATTTTTTTCCTTTGAAAATTACATCTGTAGTCATGGGTTCACTTGCCTTATACTGAGCAATGCAAAAGACATTCTGCAGCAATATTTGCATGTATTTGCATTCAGCTTAACATGGCGGGGGAGTTTAATTCCACATTAATCTGTGCATTGACTTTATAGTAGTTATTTCATAGCTTTATGGGGGAAGGTAAATCTGCTGAAGAGTTGACACAGATTCAGTGGGATGTTCTTCCCATAGGAC
The DNA here is from genome assembly GCA_013398055.1 of Ifrita kowaldi. NCBI lineage: Eukaryota > Metazoa > Chordata > Aves > Passeriformes > Cinclosomatidae > Ifrita > Ifrita kowaldi. The sequence continues at coordinate 328,939 of VZRS01000217.1, read as the reverse complement.
AAAGCCAAAGTGAAATTTCAGTGTATACAGGAGCAGAGTTATCAAACAGAAATTGGTCTGGGACTTCTGTTTTAGGAAAGGCCTCAAAGTATTGTGGTAAATAAAAAAAGAAAACATTTTTGAGGAATGAAGGGTGCCCGGCTTGTTTGTTTGCTTTTCAGAGTGCATGGACTCACAGCAGAGCCTCAGAGACATAGATGTTCTCAAACACTGAGGCTGAGAATGCAGCTGCAGGTGGGGTCTGTTTGGCACAGGAGAAATATTATTTGGTTGCATTTTTTCCGTGAGAAAAAGGCAGCGGAGGGGAGAGGGGGTGGAATCTTTGTTTGTACAATATCCTGTGGCCAGAATCTGGTAGCATTAGGTTTTTGCCAAGAAGGTGCATTCTCCAAAGATGCCCAGTTTCACTTGGTCAAATGCATATATATATATAAAAGACAAAATCTGTTGAATGCTTATTTAAATAATTTTTTATCAGCTTAGTGGGTTGGAAGTACTCCTTCCATTTCAATTCTGATATCAGTGACTCCCTTTAAAAAGTCTTAAGAAGCAATGAAGATTCACTTTCGTAGCTTAGAACTGTATCTAGTCTAAAATGCCCTGTTTGTTTCAATCCAGCTCTGAGAAGAAAAAGGCAGGGGAAGGTATGACTAAATTCTAAAACCTTCAAACCATACACCAACATTAGAATTCTGTATTTGGATCAAAAATCAGTGCTAATGAACAGAAATTAAGATTTTAATGCTCTGCTGTGAGAAGCTATCTGGAGTAGAATGAGAGAAAATAGTAATTTTAATTGTTAATGGGGAAAGTAGCACAGGAAATGATTTTGCAAAAGGGCATTGATCAGGACTGTAATTAAAAGGCATCTTAAAGAAATGAAGAGAAGCTCAGCATAGATTTAGATTTTAAAGCAAGCTGGATTTAGAGTGCTCCAGATGTTTTGCTTAGAACGAGCTTCACTGACCTGGAATATCAAAGTGTGCCAGCGTACTCACTGGAGCATTGTTAATGCCTCTGACTGGGTTTGTTTCTGGATCCTTGGTTTGAATTTCAGTGTATTTAATTTTGTGAGCACGGTAAACTACAGAGAATGATTAATCTACAGAGATTAAATTGATAAAGGTATTCTAACCATCCAGACACAAAGCTTTGCATTGTGGCTTCTCCCTATTCTATTTTGGTTTTAACTAAGTCATCCCAAGTGTGTAGACCCATTGTTTCCTGGAAACCTATTTTTGCAAGGCTTGCATTATCAAAAATCCTTATCAGCACAACTGTGTTTGAAAAATGTTTTTACATTTTTAAAAGGCCTGTGTCTTATCTGACCTGTCATCCAGGCACCTTTTATAGCCAAAGATACCAGCAAGTGATGCCTGAAACAATTGAAAAATTACCAAAAAAACCTCTGTAATCTTCATTAAAATGATAGTTAAACAACTACCCATCCTCCCAACTAGTAGACCATTGGAAAGTATTAATTTACAGAATGTTGGCACACAGTTCTAGACCTTAGAACTAAAAGACACTGATATTGCAGTGTCTCTCATCTCAAACAGTGCCACGCTTCTTGTGAACAGATGCAAATGAGTCAGGCTCACAGCACCTCCTGTGTCTACTGAGATGTGGAAGAACCACCCTAAACTTTACGAGTATCTATTATGCAGAGGCAAAGTGTGTTTTCTAAATTGCTTCTGTGATGCTGTTGAGATATGTGTTCTATATCTGAATAACCACGATCAATTTCAAAACATGTGAACAAAAACCAAAGGTTATGGGCCTTGTCCTTCATGCCTCAGGACCCTCAGGACTGTGAGTCTTCCCTACTATTTTCCTAAAAGCTAATGTTCTCTTGGTGAGTGTCCCTGAATGATGTCATTTTGTCAAACCTAGCATGACCAGCTCTGACACTGGACAGCTGTAAGCCTTTGGATATCTGGGGCTATGCACTGGAAATCTCAATGTCTGTAAAATCATCCCAATGTCACCATTACTGTGCAACAAAAATGCTGTGTTACATGTTCAGAGTCAAATGTGTCGGGAGACAGAATGTAAAGATAAAGGTTTCTTCAATCCATGGGCTTTTAACAATGAAGGAAAACATCAGAAGAATAAGTAATAGTACACAGTAGTTTAAGTGAGAGTAAAGAAGCTTCTCAACTGATCTAGCACCTCAGCTAGCTTCTAATTTTTTTCTCCTGAACCAAGCTGCAATCCTTCCCCTTTCCTTTGTTGTCCAAAATGCCTGCTTCTATCTGTTCTCAGAGGATAGGGAGAAGGCACAGAAAGAAATGAAGGAAAAGAGATTACCTCCCGTGCCATCCAAAGCTAGAATCCTGTTGTCTCTCCTTAAAAAGCTGTGCTTTTTTCTTCCTAGCCATGAAGACACTGCCTTCCACCTCCTCTCTCAGATACCTCAATTTAATATTACTTGGTTGTACCTCAGTGAGCACATTCCTGCCTTGGAGGCATTCACAGCTCCGGAAGTCCTAGTCCTAAACTCCACACTTCAAACTTCATATAATTGTAATTACCTTAACTGTGGTACAATTGTCAAAATACAAACTCTAATTGTATGAACAGTGCAGCCTAGAATGGGAAGCTGAAGACTGGTTAACCTCCCGTTCACTCTCCTCCACACCATTAGTTTTGTGCTAGTCCTTCAATGAACTTGAGGAAATTGATGTTTAAAAAGTTTGCACAGTCCAGTTATTCAACATGATTATACTGCTGCAAATGCCTGATGTGGTCCCATTGCACAGACTCAAAGAGGAACATGCTGCAGAGTAGCATTGCTTAGTAGTGTGCTAGGTGAAGCACTATAGTGTGTGGAACTTTAAATCCGTGCTAAATCGGTGACAATGACAATGGACTACATCAGTATAACCCCACTGATGGGTCAGGTCACTGCAGTTTCCCTGGGGTCTCTGTGTATTACCTCTCTGTATCTTGTCCTTGTTTGGTTTTTTTTAATCCTTCCAGGATCAACTAAATTTCCTAGATTCCTTCTCTGCTTCAGCTTCCCTACCTCTTTTTGTCCCTTAACTAAGTCTCCATTCTCCAATACCTCTAATCTCTTCTTATGTATTTATTTACTATTCCCAAATGTAAGAAACAGATGATTCATAATTCTGAATTGCTGAAAATTTCAGGAAAGGATCTGAACTACAAGTTGTGGCCTGCAAACCCCAGTGCTGCTCTGACAGTAACCCAGTAGAAGAGGAGTTGTCCGTTGTGTAAAGATAATGTTTATAGCCCTTGCTAGCAAGCCAGAAGCTGACGCCATTCCTTGGTACTTACTAACACGCCTTCTCTTTCTCACTGGGGAGATCTGTGAGAGCAGAAGCAGACTCTTGAAAGATGCTGATGAACATGGTGGCTAGTAAAGGGCACCTTATGTTCTTTGCTTCTTTATATAGACTGCAGTTTTGCCCAACAGGCACTGTGCAATTTCTAAGTGCCCAGGCAGGAAGAACTGGCTCATAATTGAACATAGATTCAAACAAAGCTCCAGCACATCACTTCTGTAAAGCATTGGAGAAACAATGCCATCTTTCTCTTTGTCATATTTAAGTAATACTTTTACAGTTTTGTCTACTCGAATTGTAACCTTTTCAAAGCTGGGCTCTTTGAACAGTACCTTGTTTAAAGCCCTGCCTCAAGCAAGTGGAGGTGCTTATTGCAGATAATTACTTATGAATAAGCCTTTGTCCCAAACAGCTTACAAGGGACCAAGCTCATTCCACAAAACCTGATGAAATAAATCAGATGGCATTCATGTTCAGTTGGTACTGATTTGACCTGAATTCAACCTGTCTGATATAAAGATGAAAATCTTTCCATATCATTAGAAAGCCCCTTCAACCATTCATCATCTCTAATTGCTAACTTCATTATCCCCTAGCTAAGCATCAAGCCAACTATTCATAATAGCTTTATAATAAGCTGCTTCGTTCTCTAGAACCCATATTCTTTGTTTTCTCACCTTGTCTCCCTTTTAAGTCCTACTTCGGTCAGAAGAACAAGAGAAAGAGCAAAGCAAACACTTGTGCCCCATTAACAGTCCCTGCATTTCGACTTGAATGCCAGATTGGCCTCACAGAATTCCTGTTCCTCTCCCATGTGCAGCTGCAGCTAGTGCCCTGTATTGTTAGGGTTGATAGCCTTTTCATTTCCCCTCAGCATGTTTCTGTGAAGACATGAAAACAGTGATGCCTCAGGCAGGCAGAGCAGTCCTTTGTCATTTAACACATTATGTTTCCCAGGATAGCTGTCTTCTGGCAACCTGCTTGTGGAGGTGACATTCCTTCAGATGGAGGTGCCTAGGAAGTGATGGAGGAACCTTCATCAAAAAGATTACAAGGCATAATTGCAAAATATGCATAATTCTGGATTTCTCGAAACAGCTACTAGATGGCAAAATATAGCCAGGGGAAGGGGCTAAAAAAAAAAAAATAGTGCCTTGGTATGAAAAGCTTATTTGCAGCTTACAGTGCATGAGATCTCTCAAGAAGGAAAGCTGCAGGTTCCCTGAGGAAGAAGGCCAAATGGCTTCTCTGGAGAAAACTGAAAAGCTGTGTATATTCCCATGAGCACAACTCACCAGCTTCTTACCAAAGCATGGTCACATCCCACTCAAATACCTTGTCTGAATGGCTGAAAACTGTTACCCTGACAAGAAAGCTTGGACACTTGCAGTTGCAAAGTGTAGAAGTACACTCACACACCCCTTACACTGCCTTTGGTTGTTACCTCAAAGGTGTACAAGTCAGAGGAAGATAGTATCAGTTGAATGTTTTAGAATCATAGAATAATTTAGGTTGGATAGAACATCCAGAGCTGAAAGCAGATCTAGTTAGATCAGATTGCTTGGGGATTTACCCTTCCAGCCTTGAAAACCAACAGAGATAGACAACCTTCCTGGGCAGCTTGGTCTTATGATTGGCTGTAAGTAATTAGTAGTCTCACCTTTAAACCTTAACCTGTTGTGGGGATGGGGAAAATATCTTTTTGCAGAAATGTGCTTCAGTGCAAGCATGACAAGAATGCAAACTGTGTTCTCTCATGAATCTTTTCCAGCATGCTCTTCAAGAACTGCTTATGAACACTAAGCTCTTAGTTGTTCATGGTGATGTAAGGAACATAGATGTGTTTGACCTCTTAGTATACATTTTGGTGATATATTTCCAGCAACAACCCGTAAAGTGATGGAGAACTTCCATCTGCTATTGGCCTCATGATGCACTTAGAGCTTTCCCAAAGCCTTGAATGAACAAAGTCTTGAAGCCAGGATGCTTTAAGCTCAGAGGATTACTGCTCTAGAGGAAACGTGAAGATCATTAGGACAAAAAGTCTGTTAAAATGTCAGAGTACATTGTATACTGCAGTCCTAAGTTCTGCTGGGGCCCCTTGGAATTTTTGTAATACAAAGTAATAAAAAAGATCTGCAGTGGGTTTTACCACTATTTTGCTGCATTCACTCCACTGTGAATGAAATGTGTATTGTACTGCAGTCTTTCTACTTCAGTCTTCAGTCACACATTCTTCTCTGGTTTAAACCTTTGGGAAAGCAAAATCTTGCCCTTTGTGCTACCTATGTTCCCTGGAGACTTAGGTTTTGACAGATAGACATCATGGATCATGCAGGTGAGGCAGCTGAATCTATAACACCTCAAAAAATTAGCAGGTATTAGGAGTAAGTTTTTGTTTCTTGTGAATAATTTACGCACACGATGGTTAAGATTGTGAAGAGTACTATAGGTATGTTGTTTTCTATTATGGCAATGCATCACTGAAAAAGCTGAATTAGATTTTAGCTGTTAGTATTTCCTGCTTTTGTAAAAGGCCCTAAAAAATTACTAAAATCTAGCCTGGATATTGAGGCTTTAACCAGTGGGCAGACATTAAAGAGCTTGGCAAGATTCACATTAAAATATGTTCTAGGATTTCAGCAAAAACTGATTATACAGCTATTTCTTCAGATCCCTTAGCACACCACAGCTTCTTTGTGTTGACTGCTATTCAAGGTTTTAAAGAGGCAAACAATGCTTAATATGGCTTTTTGTCAGCAAGACCTGTTGATGATGCATGTGTTGTCTGTTGGTGTTGTAAAGCCTGGTTGTGTTAAACTCTGGGGATGGTAGGGGAATGATGACGTGGGACTGATGCAAAGCCAAACTCCTCCCTCCGTGCTTTGTGCTTCATACCAGTCCACAGTGAAAGTACAAGCAGCGACTAAGGGATAGGGGTCTGATGGTGGAAGATGACTGGCCCACAGAAAACAGGGCCTAAAAAGAGGAGAGTAAGAACTCTTTTTTGTGCTTTTCTTTGGAGAAAGTAAAAGGTTCCTCATGCAGGTTTCTGTACTGTTCAGAGGACCCCGTGTTTATGCTGAAGGAGGAAAGACTGAAAAAGATGCTCGTGATAATGTCAGAAGTTTCTTGCTTCACTTCAGCACTGCTAGCTCACTGGGTGATATGTATAGAAACTCTATGCTATTCCTAGGGGTTTGTGTTGTGTCTTAATTTCTAATTTGAGAAAAATGTGAGCACTTACTGAAGTGAGGTGATTGACAGTGTGTGCTGCTGTCAGGCCCAGTGGAGGCAGATGCTTATGAAAGCTTCCCCCTACAGCCTTGCCAGCGTTCGTACCTCAATCAGCCTTTGCAGCTGCCTCAGTACTCTTGGTTCCTGTGCTGTTCACGTGTAATTGCAAAGTGCTTTTCTGTGGTGGGGAAGCCTCTGAAGGTTGGGAGGATCTGTTGTTTCAAAGTCACCCTGAAATTTTATGTGTGTGTTCACAGCTTTCCTAATCTCCTCTCTTTTTCTTCTCCTTCCCTTTATCTTCCTTCTCTTCTGACTGAATGTTACTTCCCATCATCTCATGTTCCCCCTTGATCCTGCCTGCCTGCTTGTCTGTTTGTACCTCTGTTAGACCTCATGAACCTTTAGCTTGTTCCCCCAGCTCAGCCTCTCATCCTCCCTCTGAGCTTGGTCAGGGTTTAACTTTACTGGACTCCCTGTCTGGCTTTCCCCACACATCCATCCTCCAAACCTTTTGCATTTTGTGACTTTCTCGGATTTCTTTAAACACACTGGTACTGGAAATCACAGGAACCATAGTGAGCTGAAAAACTGAAATGAAAACTTGTTAGTTTTGTGTGGCTGCCCCAGTGGCACAGGAGAGACATGGCAAGTCCCAGGCCATTGACCTGGAAAGTTTGGGTAAGAGTCTATAACTGTGTTACTGCAAATGAGCTCTTTGGGGCCAAGTCTGTCAAACGTATTCTTCTTCATTTGCTGTTTCCTTTTCTGTGTGAAAGTGTTCCCTAAATGAATGTGCTTCATGCACAGTCATATCCCTGACCTTCAAGTAAACTGTTCTGGACTGCAAGCAACAGACTTAATATGAGTCATTTATAAAGGCAAAAAATCCAGTCATCCCTATTATGTGCTGATTGTAACTTTGTCTGCTGTAGGCTGGTGATCTCAGTAGCCAATAGAGAGTTTCTGAGATAATAACTATCCATTTAATTGCTTGGAAATAAATCTTTTGGTCCGTCTAGCAATTTCAAGCCACACTCTTACTTACTTTGGATGTATTACTTCAACAAAGATTCCTGCAGTGTGATCCTTCTCCATAATTTTGACCTGAGAAGCAACTTTTATAAGTAAGGATTATCAGCAGGGAGTGTTAGTCTGTACATTCTTGGGGAAGCCATGCTATTTGATATGATCAGGAATTAATTTCATTAGTTATGTAGACAGAAATACGAGGGCAGTTTGTGCTGAGAGCAATGCTTGTGCATGCTGATTGACTTCACTGCAATTGCCTGTGATGGGAAGTTCAGTTTGACCTATTTTCTTAAATTTTCCTTAAAGCCAGATGAATCAGACCTTTCTGGAGCCAGGGCAGACAGAGCACTGTGTATGGCTCAGTCCTTGAGTGTCTGTGACAGGGAAGTCCCAGACTTCTGGGATTTTGTGATATTCATGTCTGTCCCACACACTCTAAAAGGGATAGAGGTTCAGGATATCCCACGTGGCAGGTCTGGAAAGACTGAGGTTTTCACAGGTGTCTGAAGTTGACCACCCAGGATTTCCAGACTCTAGCATTGAAAAGTAGATTTTTTTTCTCAGTATTGTTTCTTTTTTTCTTATCTTGAGACATGTGTAATTCTTGAGAAAACAGGGAGAAAACCGTAGTGGCATCCTGAAAGGTAATGACTGTGACTTGCTTTACTGAGTTTTCTTTACATGCAAGAGTCTCCAGAAAAGGCTGTTCCAAGTCATAAGTTTATCACAGTAGAACCTTGATAGATTCCACCAAGTTTCAAGTTTCTCTATCACATGTTGTAAATCCAGGGCTTCTGCTGTATTTTCCTTGTTATTTTAAGAGAAACACTTGATTTTGTCCAAATTAGGGTTCTTCTTATGAAACAGTTGTAATGCACAGCTCTGGAACCCTCCTATTGCCTTCTTTGCTTTTCAAACATGTAGTTTTACTTGGAGCCAACAAAACCATAAGTGCCTGGTTTTTATATCCATAGGAAGCAGTATAAAACTAACCCATGATGAGGGAGCAGTTCTGCCTGTTTGTCAACCAGAGGTGACCAGTACTTGACTTTATTTACTCTAGAGGCTTGGACTCCTCCTCTGGACCTTCCCCCTCCCTCTCTTTTTCCTGCCTAGGAGCATTTCTGACAAGAATAAGTCATATTCAGTTTTTTCCCCCAGGGGCTTGCTAGACACACAGGTACACACACAGGCACACTGACTTCTCCCCCTGCTGAGCTTTTTTTAGCAGGCTGTGGGGGAGCAGAACCTTGTGAGGAATTATAGATGCAGCCTGATACCTGACTGTGGGTTTAGTTCTGTGAGCATTTTAAAAATATTTTTCTGCATGTATGTATAAGACAGCTCTGGGTTCGATGGAAGGAAAGCAGAAGGTGGAGAGCTGTTTCTTTATTTATGCACAGAAAGAAAAAGGTATTTTGGGGCGGTGTGGGGTGTGAAAATCCAGTGTGTATCATACTTTATTCTCTCAGTGTCAAGCAGGGAATAATCAGCAAGGAAGCTGCTGTAATGATGCAAGTCTTCTAGTCACCAGTGCTGTTGAGTTTTGGTATATATTAAGGTGTGCAGCTAGTGTCATGGAAAAATTCCAATTAACTTGAATAAGCACTGGGTCAGGCCCATATTTTGTAGTGAATCTTACTAGTAGAGTCTATTCCAACAGTTCCAAACACTTGGGGCAAAGCAATTATCAGTGTCAGGCTGCAGTCTGTATGCTCACATTAATGCTAAATGTGATCCTTCCTAAATGGAATGACTAAATTTGCCACGCAGGACTTAATTCAGATTCCTCCTTGGTTTCAATCTCGTAACTGCAGTGAGGTTTTTGGAACCACTGTTTGTTAACTTCAAGATGGCAACTGCATCAAACTCTTGGTTTAGATCATGCAGGGGTGCTACCAAGTCCCAATTCATGCCTCTGCTCTATCCTGTGTCTATTGTCAAGACAAAAGAGGTTTCCATTTCTCTGAAAGTTATGCAGGATGTGCAGCGTGCTCTGAACAGATCATAAAACCACAGGGCATGCCACATCAAAATTAGATACAAAAACTGAGAGTGGATTTTCTAAGATGGGAGGTGATGACCTTGTTAGGACTGAAGTGACTAATGGCTCTGGTGCTAGGACTTGCAGTAAGCTCTGCAACAGCAAGAGCTTCACCTGTAATTTCAGCATAAAAATTATCTTCTTCTCAGCATCATCTAATGCTAACGGTTGCTTGCTCAGCTGTTTTAGAAATCCAGACCCCACACTGGTTCATTGCTGATATTTACCCTTAGCTTCATCAGGCCTTTGGGCATTAATTGCACATAGATGTTTGAGCATTCAAATGGCATCTCAGCAACGTTCCATCTGTCCTGCTAGGTAGGATGACATCTTCCTTTTTATCCTTAGAAAGCCTTTGCCATCAGTAGTTCTTCACTTTTGCAGCAAACAGGTGCTCCTAAGCTTATGTGTTTTTTATGTGTAACCTTTTCTGTTCGTTTTCATCACACCATATGGCATCACACTGAAATAAAGCAGGGCTTCTCCTAAAAAAGGAGAGGACTCCATCATGGCAAACCATGTACACAGGATGTGGAGAGCCCTGCAGGTAGAGCAAGAATGAGACGTGTGATGCTTCAGCACTACTGCTGAATGTAGGAAAGCCAGGAAGGGGCATTTTCTTTCCTTTCTTCTTCCTTCAGTTTGCTTTTGTTTGTGCAGCACTCATCACCTGGCTCTCTTGGGCTGAAGACTGCCAGGAGTAGCTGGGATTGTTGCTTAAGAATGTGTTTATAGCTGCAAAACTAAAAAGGTCATATTCTATTTTGGCCCGCTGGAGTCTCAGGCTGATTCTCCCTCCTCCTTGCCCTCCCATTTTTGCTGATGTTCCACGTAGTAAGCAGAAATACTGTCAGCCTAGCACCCCGGAGCCCCTGCCATGGACCAGAGTCCTTCAGCTGCAGTAACTGCCTGGCAAACAGAAAATATTTGGGTAGCCAGGTTTGGGGTGTGCACTGCATCTCAACACATTTTCCACCTGTCAACAAACTCCTTTGGCAAATGTCAGCTGTCCTGAGGTGGTTTTGGGAGCATTTTTTTGATAGCAAATTGAAGATGCTACCAAAGGAAGTACTGTGCTAGGGGCTGATTCCTGTGTTGCAGTCAGTGATCAAATTGTACGTATTTTCCTCTTTACTCCAAGCTGATCAGTTTGTATCAGTATGTGTAGTACAACATTGATGTATGCATTCATCACCAGAGCAGCCAGTAATTAATTAATTTATCTTTTGTCTCTTTTTTATTCTCACTGGGATGTGTAGTACCGTGAGCAGAGGAAATAGGAAGGAAAGGAAAATATTTATGAAAAAGTGCCAAGTACTGGGGCATCTCTGTAAAAACATCACTGCCTAAATAGACTGTAAAACATGAATCATGGTGTTTTGGTTAGAAAGATTAAGCTGCTGAGAAGAAGTGATGCTGCCTTGTTAGACTTGCATTTGTCTAGCATTTTGATATGGACAGTGCTATTCTGTTGGCCATGGCTTCTTCTGGGGAACACTACAGCTCTCCGAGACAACATTTGTATTGAAGAAACAAAGATCAAAGGTTTCCACACAATTTCTCTTGTCCACCTATTTGTGCTGGAAGAGAGAGCCTGTCCAGCCCACACAGACAGCTCCATGTTGTTCAGCTGAGGGCTGTAGGGCACACTTCAGGGATGTCCTGACTGGTATTTTGAACAGTGCCACAGCTTAGAGAAAGAAGTAAGAGGAAATCTTCTTTTCTGTGGTGTGGAAAATGCAGCTGAAAACTTGCATGCTCTTTGAGGGCACAGTGTCCCAAAAAAGACTCTTAGGCAAGTGATCTGTGACATGGGAAGACATGGTCAAGGGGGGAAAAAATGGTATGACAGTGTCAAGCCTCAAAGATTTTGATGCAGGTGAGAACCAGTATTTCAGTAGTCATCTGTTTAAAGGGGATGCTGCTTTCATTTCTTCTTTATGTACAATGTAACTGGCACTCTCCTTAATGGCAAAGACTGCAGGGGGGAAAGAACTGAAGGTACAAATGGTTTCCCAAGCTTATAGAAGAAGCGAATGTGGGCTGGGAATGGGATGCAAGTTTGTTGATTCACTGTCAAATAGCGAATTATCTGACATCCTGTTCATTGATTTTTGTTGTCCACTGTGCAATAAAATTATGCCAAGGTTTGTAGCTGTGTACTGAGGCAGTGAAAGAGTTATTAGACCTTTTTTTTACTTTTCTTTAAAAACAAGGCAAAGCAGTTCCTTTTCTGCAGGACTACTGTAGTACATTCATTTTACATTATTTGTCCTGGAACTGATTAGCAGTGGCAGCTTTCACCATAATTAAACAGATCATAATTAAACATATTTTTGTTTTATGAGCTGTGGCAAATTCAGATTCTCTGTAAGGTAGCTCTTAGGAATGAAGGTAATTTGCATGTTATAGCATAGAGCATGTTACAGGAGACATACTAGCAGATGGCTTCAGGGCTTGTTTGCATTCAAAATACACAGCACCTGCAAGCAAAAATGCACTGGTAAAAAATCCATGATAATTTGGGGTTCTTATCCACATGGAATCAGTGTTACTCACTGGACCAGTTATTTAATTGTCCACAAACATGTCAGAGCAGCTGGGCTTCTGCAGTCTCCTGGGATCTGCTTGTAAAAACTCGGTCCATTCCCGGTAGTATTTGCTGGTTCTTTCACAGAATGGAGTACATGTGAGACTGGACTAGAACGTAGGTGATTATCTTCTAGTCTCTGCCTGAGAAAGAAGTTGCTTCTGTCCCTCTCTAAAAGTTGTTTGGGGTGGGGAGATAATAGCAGAGGCATTAAAAATGCAGTGTTTGGATATGAAGTCTTATTTTCAGATCCAAGTTGAATTTTATGGCTTTAGAATGAAATGAGTTGGAAGAGGAGGGATAAACACTGTTGAAATAAAGTCAAATGGACTAAAAAAACTTGTCTGGAGTGGGTGAACTGTTTGGGCTAAGCCTCATGGAACATGTTTCTCCTGTTCCCTCTCTCATTTTGCTATAAACAGTAAGTTTCTGTATTTGAAAAGTCTGTTTGTATTCTCTCTGTGATACACAAACACCTTCAGAGAACCTTAGATTATGATTTCATAAATTTGTCTGAAAAACAGAAACATCAACATCACTGTTCTTCAGCCAAGGAACTGAGTTATCAAGAGGTTGTAAATAATTTGTCTGAGGTTACAGAGGGAGGCTGCAAAAGACTGATGACTTGACCCAGTTTTTCATGATCCAATTCTTACCCAATTCCTGAACTACAAGACCATTTGCCTTGCAAGACCAGCTCTTCTGGTCTTCAGCTCTTCTAAATGTATAACTCTAGTTTTCTTTCTTAGGACAGGTGAGGCACAACACCCCAAAACTGCCCTGAGACAACAGATATGATATTCCAGTTCTGAGTTCACCCTGCATTTCATTAACACTCTTATTTCCCAGATTCGGGGAAGCTGACATTTGAATGTGCTTTCCTCTCCTGACCCATTTCCATAATGCAGCAGTACTGAGTACCAGTGACAGCTGTGAACTCTAAGCAAGTTCAGAAGGTGAATTATGATCATGTCTTCCGCTCACCTAATTATTTTCTGAATCACAACCAAACTGAAGGTGTTCTCAAAGGCAATGAATAAGTTAGAGGGAATTCCACTGTGAGCGTCTGAACTGCTGTCTGACTGCTGGGGGAATCAAACTCTTCTCAGCCTTTACTTTCCAAATGTGTAACATAGCAAATAGTATCTCGGCATCAGACCTTCAAAGGGATGGCTTTTCAGTGTGTTAACTCAGAACTACACACTATGTACATTTGGGGAATTCACCTGCTTATTCCTGAATAATTCTGCATTCCCTGTTCTCCTGCCACTTATATGAAATGGGCAGGAATTTTAGATGAGCAACACATGCAAAATCAAGTCCTTTGGGGCAATACATCACCTGAGGTGACCAACTGTTCAGCATAAACCCACATACATAGCCCAGTGTGTAGGATGCTTGTGTAGCTTGGTGAACAGCATAATTCTGCTGAAAGCCTGCTTCAGTCCATATTTCTGTGAGATCTGATAGCACCTAGGCTGATTTGTGAACTCTGCTGAGAAAAGTAAAGCCTTGCATTTGGTTTCAACTCCCAGGAGTGCCAGGTTAGAAGCCAGACCTGCATCAGAATGACGCAGAACAAGTAGGTCAGCAGTTTCATTGTATGCATCTTCTGTGTGCCTCTGTGTGTGTGCGTGTGTGTGCATGCATGAACTTGAGAAAATGGAAAACCATTGCACGGAATCCTTAAGTTTCTGCTCTGTCTTCTTTAGGCAAAAGTCTCACTGACTGTTTCATGTGTAGTTGGAGAGAATCAAGGCTGCGTAGTCCTCTTATTGCAGTAAAACATGGGGCAACAATATGTGGAAATGGCAAAGAATTGCAGAATGAGTGGATTTCTTCTAACAGGGAGTGAGAGCTTTGGTTAAAAATAAGGAGAATGGTGCTATTCTTTGCCGTGTTTCATCTGCCCCAATTGCACTCTCTCTGCTTAGTGCCTGCCAAACTGATAGCTTGCTGAAGATTTAAAGAACCAGCACTCACATTCCTGCAATAGCAGCCAGAATAGCTGAGGTTATCATCTCTTCTTCAGGCTTTTCTTCCCAGAACCTGCAAGAAGCAAGCATCTTCACCCCTACTCCTCTCGTTGTCTATGTCACAGGCACCGTCCTGAGTTGCTGCTTCGGCAGGTTGGGCAGCTTGGGTTGTTTACCATGCCGTGAAAACGCACAGCATTTTGGGGGCAGCTGGACAGCAAGGGATTGACAGCGTGTCTGCCTGGGGATTATAATCCCTTTCAGGCTGGGGGAGTTTTGGAAATGCGAGCAGCCTGGAATGATCAGGCTGTTCTCTGGAGCAGCTGCACTATGGGCAGGAGGCAATGGAGACAAAGAAGTTCATCGCCCAGATAAGCAGTCACAAACTGTGGGTCAGCCTTTGCCGCGGAGGAGCAGTGCCCCTGCAGGGCTCTTGGGCCGAAGTCACCAGGCGGTGCCAGCCATTGTCCATGGCTGCCCTCTTAAGCCCTGCACGAGCCGGACCAAGCACCTTATCTAGCTTTTATAAGAAGCAAAGTGGGGGGAAATCAAGAATGAAAAGCGGATGGGGTTTGGTTTTGCTGGGCAGCTGAAGCGGAGTGGCTCTGTGCCCCCTGCGCCGCAGCCGACCATGGAGAGCCGGGGAGGAGGGTTTGCAGCCCGCTGCCGGACAGTTCTTTGTGGGTACATCATTAATTCCGCGGGACGGGCTGCGCTGCCGCCCCTGTTGCCGTGTTCGCCGGGCCGGAGGACGGCGGCGCTGGCAGAGCCGGGCTGTGCCCGCTATCCCGCAGGGCCGCGGCCCGGGGCGCTCGGGGGCCTGCAGGAGCGGGGGAGGGCGTGGGAGAAGGGGATGCAGCGGCAGCGGGAAGCGAAGGGAGGCTCTGCCTCGTGGGTGCTCGCAGGCGGCAAGGTAGCCAAAGGTGTGCCAGGCTCCGCCATGCCGCCAAATGTGTCCGGCTCCCGCGGCTAAGGGGGAGAGGCTCGGAGCGGGGACACGCTGACCATCCTCCAGCCCAGCCCGGGGGATTGGTTAAGGAGCGGGGTCGCAGAGGGCAGGCAGCAAGGCTCAGGCAGCGCTTCTGCCTGCTCTGCCTCCCGCCTCCCCCTCTCCCCCAGCCCTCCCCTTCATCCCTGTTGTGTGTGGCAGCTAAACACCGAGGCGAGCGGGAGCGGATGGCGGACTGCACGCACGCCAGGCAGCCTGGGATGCTGGCTTTTCCTTCTGCTGGCTGCAGGCAGGGCTCGGTTTCAGACATGAGTGGAGAGAAACCTAAAAAGAAAGCTTTTTATCTAGTGAGGATGAAGCCACTGAAGGAGCCCACCACCACCACTAACAACAATGTCTCGTTTGTGATACAGTATCACATAGGCAAGGAGATCAAACACATTTGCAGCAACTGCAGTCGCGGGGAGGAAGCCCGTGACGGTGAGTGCTGAGATCCTGTGGGTGTAGGAGCGAGGCAGGGGAGCGCGTGTGCTTGCTTGGGGGGTGCGCGGACATGTGTGCGCTCCCGTCGGAGCCTGGGATGCTCGGCTTGCTCCTCCACAGATCCCAGGGAAAGAGGAAAGGAAGCGCGGGAGGAATGCGCTGGGCACTGATTCAGCCTGTCGATCAAGGAGATGCCAAAAGGGACAGGTCCCTTCATTTGCCACAGAAGCTTTGTGCTAACAGTTAAGGCACCAACTCTTCTCTTTTTTTTCCGTTCCCTTTCCCCCCCAGTTGCTATAGAAATTGCTGTTTGTATTGATTGTGTTTTGTTCCCATTCCTATGAATTTTAGATCAGGGGTTTTTGCCTTGATACATCAACTTTTTCCTTGTCGTGCTGCAATAGAGTTTGCTTGACTCAACTGAGTATCTGGAAGGTCTGGTTTATCAGGAATACCGCTAGTGTGATTTTCATCGTGCTGACAAATGCATGGGGGAAACTGTATTTTTATTGGAATTAGTATAGTGCTCTTCAGACAACTGTTCTCATCCCTTCCCCCTCTCCTTTCGGGACTGAGCAAAACCTCTAGAGGGTTTTCAGAGAGTGACGGTGTAATCAATCACAGGTGTTGCTACAGGTAAGTATATGCTTTTTATGTTTCTAGGAATGCAAATATTTGAAGGCAATCTTTGGATTTTGCCAAAGTCAGCAATCAGGAGAAGCTGAGAACTAGGAGCAGCATACAAGCATTCAGGCAAAAAATAGCCTCACAGATGTTACCCCACATTCTTGTTCAATGTTATATTACTTTGCTTTGCTGTGGGGATTTACATGTTACTTAGGACTGAAGGCACTCGACTTAGGACTGCCTATTAACTGATGTGATAGATCTCATTTTCTGAAGGTCAGGGAAAGACTTTTTTTGGTGATAAATGTGAATATGAAATTGTTATTGTTTTCTGAGCTGAGGTTTTTAGTAGTTGTTGGCACTTCATTTTTCAGCTTTTGTCATGGAGGTTAGTATTATTACTATTATTAATAATATTTTAATTAACAAACTCTGCTTTCATTTGCTGTCTGCAAAAGAACAAAATATTATTTGGGATCTCATGGTTCTTTGTCAACCACAGGTCTGCAGTTTAACGAAGTAACCATGATTTTGCTAAATGTCTCTTCAGAATTAGCATCCTGCTAGTGTGATTATAGTTTCCTTTGATTAAAAAGCAGCTAAAGCTGAACAGAATTGCTTTTGGTGAAAAGGGACAAAATAGCCTGAGAAGCCTGGAAATCCACAGTGGGTTAAGCACTCTTTCTGCTTATGCCACTACAGCTGAGGGAAGAATCTGATGGATGCTATGTAAATTGTTGAGTGTTTCCTTTCCTGTTATGTACTGCTGGTGACAGCAAGCCCCACAGATATTAAATGAAGGGCTATGTCCAGCAGTAGTAGTTACTTTACACTATTAGTGTAGTTTATGTACCCTTAAAAGCAAATGAAGCCATTTATAAAAATATACTTTCCTAGATTAATTGAATTGACCTAAAAGTCAATTGCATCAACATCTTTTGCTGGGTTTTTTTTTTTTTTTGAACTTTGTACTTGAAATCTTAGCACAGTAAGAAAAGCATATGCTTTCCTCCCTTTTAAGGCACACGTGTACGCATGGATGCATATGAATGTATAACTCCAGTTGCTTGTACCCCTTAGCAGACTAATAGGTTTGTATTTAAGGAGTCTGCTTCCTTTTCTGTGTTTGGTTATTTAGCTTCAAACCATGAGATACTCCAAGGGCAGAGTATGCCTCTTGGCAGGAGATAATCTAGTAACCCTAGAGAGGCAGAGAATAGAGCAGAGAGGCTCCCAGCCATCAGGCTTCCAGAGCATGTCATCGGTCTGGTTTTGCCCCCTCTTTCTGTGCAGTAGGATTTCATTCTGCCTCATGCAAATGACTTTTAAGATCATAATTTAAAAACTATCTACTACCAGCACAGCCTTAATCTTTTCTTTCCCACCAGCATGCACAGCTGTGAGTTTCTTTCAGAAAGTAAAGAAACTGTAGTCCCAGCTATGCTGCCTGGGCACACTCACTGATTTGACTCTGACACATTTTTCAGCAGTGAAAAATACGTGGAGGTTTTTTTCTGATGAATGCCTATTCTAGACCTTTTGGTGTTTGGAGGGGAAGGATGATATAATGGACTGAAATTACGTGATGATCGTATCAGACAGATCAGGTGAAAATCTGTGACCGCTCAGATACAGAGAAACCTGGCAGGATCTCAAGATGTCCGTGCATCCTCACAGCTGCACAGCCTAAAGAGCACTTTGGAAGGGGACCATTTACTACTTTTTGTAAGGGAAATGCACAGTGCTTTTGCATTTGCTTTGCAATATGAGCACCCCTACCCTCCTATTCAAATTATATACAGTTTATGTATGGTCTTGCAGGCCTGCTCTAGTGTACCCAAATGTCCTGTGACCCAAGCAACTATTTTATTTGTTGGAACTGTGTACAAAGACTAGGACTGAGTCCCTATGGCATAGGCAAATCAGTGGGATACATTGCTTTAATGCTGAAATATCCTCCAAATCTAGTTGTGAGTCCTGGATTCTAGCCATTGTCTTATTCTGCATTTACCTTGTCTAGGAGAAGGAAAATTTGTGCTGAAACTGAGGGAAATCCTTCAAAGACCACCACCTAATCTAGCAAAAGTCATGACTAGGAGAATAGTAAAAGAGATAGCCGTGAAACTGAAGGAAAAGATGGAAGCAGGTACTGAGTCACACAATATCTTGGAAGGGAGGTCATGTAATTTGGAGAGAAGTCAGTGAAGGAATTTGGAGATGCAGATGGGCTTACTGAAGTAAGGGTAAAAGGAATTGATGTGGATGCAGCCTTTTGATGAGGTGAAAAATAAGAAGTGAGGAGCTCAAAGAGAAGCAGGAGGCTACAGTGGGAGATGCTTTAACCATTGGACTGAAAGGAATGGATGTATTTAATGCTAATTTAGTTGCAAAATAGAAAACAATGAAAGGGGTCTATAAAAGCACCAGTACTAAAAGGTTGGGTGACAGAATAACAAAAAGGGTGTTGAAAATGGAGTAGTGAAACTGTACGTGAGTGAAGCATAAGGTGTGTGGCCATGAGATATTCAGGACAGGATGCCAGAGAGGCAATCAGACATGGTGGACTGAACCTAGAGGGAGAGGTCAAGTGCAGAGAGGTATGAGTCACCTCCAGGAATACAAGAGCAATGAGGGCTGAGCTCTGAATGCTGAGGGCTGCCAGGAAGGTGTTGGGAGAAGCAGAATGGTGAAGGGTTGCAAAAGTCCCAAGAAAAAACAGACAAGAATTGAGGAGACAACACAAGTTGTTTTAGAAGCATGAAGGGGAATGAAAATGCCTTCTGAACGTGGGGAAGTGACTGATAATCCTGTACAGCAGAAGGAGCTAGAACTACAAGAGATCAAGGTGCACTGCAATGCTAAACATCTCCTGGTATGTACAGAGCACTTCTCAGTGTGCTGATTTTGGTGGTCTCTGGGAGGACTGTGATAGTGCTGGGTTGTAGCAGATGACATGACTGATGAACGATAGAGCAGTAGTTAGGGAAACAAGTAAAGGAAGAAGAGACTTGTCTGGTTTTTATTTATTTTATACTGAAAACTAACTTCAAATCTCAGTGTCTTACTGAAGTCTGAGCCTGGCTCTGGAACATGGTTTAGACATATCTCTACTTTAGTGTGCCTGGAAAGAACTGTAGAGGCTTCAAAGACCAGAAATGACCTAACAGGAAGAGTGAGCAGAACAATTGAAGTGGGATACTTTTGATTTTTATGCAGAGGATCTGACAAGAAAATTTAGTGGAAAGCAGTTACTTAAGAGTGTGTTGGAAGAGATGGAATTCCCAAAGCAAAGGATTTTTTAATCACTGTCAGATGAGGGTTCTCAGCTCAAGGGTTCTCTGCAGAGTATCTCTGGGCAACTTCAGGCATGTCCATCATGCATTGCTCTGTACCCAAGTTCTTTGTCGGTAAAATGGAGATAGTGGGATTTCCTTCCACTTGCCTGCTGGCTTGTAAATAGATTATGAGTCCTTTAGTGGAGAGGGGGAGGAAAAGGCTGGAGAGAGGGAGGAAAGGACTGTCTCCTCCCATTTCCATTCCTAGTGCGAAGGACTGTGGGGCTCGAGGTTTTTAGGGTCTTTAGGTTGAAGTGTAGAGGAAGTACAAATAATATTAAGAATGAACATGCCCGAAAGGTTTCATTCAGAGCTGATATTCAGTCTATTTGTTATGTGCTCCTATACTTCATGGTTTTGCTATTTAAGCAGAAATTATTCTAAGATCTTATATATGCATGAAAATCAGCGTGGACTGAGATACTGTTGCCGTAGGAATTCCGACACTTGTTTTCCTGCCGCTGCCCATCTTCTAGAGCTTCCAGATAAATATGTTTTCCAAATAGAAAAGGTGAGGGTTGTGTATGGGGGCTTGTGCATGTGCCTGTGTGTGTGTACGCATGTGTGATTCCCACCTGGAACTGAAGACTTACTTCTTTTAACTGGGAACTTTGAGACCATTTACTTTAGCATCACTCAAGAGATTGTCTCTGAGGTGATTGTATTGCTTCCCACAAAAGTAGTTACTAAATTAAATAGTTATCTTCTAGACAAACTGTAAGCCCTGCAAGAGCTGTGTATAGAAATAAGTTTTACTTCACTAATTGCCACATTATTTCAGACGGTAAGTGCTCTTCCATTGCCATCTGCAGAGTGAGCACAGTATGTTGCTATGAGGCATTGCAGTCTTCTACAGTGGTACCTGTCAAAAATCATAAAATATTTTGGAGTGAAAAAATTAGACTACATAGAATGGAAAAGTAGGTAAAAAATAGTGTACCTGGTCTTATTGTGAAGTGTGGGAAGCTGAAAAACATGTTTGAGGTTTGAACAGCTGATACCATTATGCAGTGTGTGTCTTTAGTCCCTAAGGGATAGTTACTGTAAAGAAAGAGGCAGAGGGGGAAAGGCATGGGCTTTCCTTGCAGAGTGAAATATGTCTCCTTTGCAGAACAGATCATAGAACAAAATTGGTTTATTTTTGTCAATTGAACTCTCTACTATTTGATTTGGGTGAATATGGCTGTGCTAGAGAAAGTTGATGAGATCAAGCAAAGATGCTCCACATCCTGACAGGTTGCTGGTGAGCTGTGCTGCCCACTTTGCTTCCACCAGCATCACTTTCTGCTCTGGAAGATAGAAGCCCTTGGTGTTTTGCAGACTGAGAATAAATGTGCCTTCCAGGAGGAAGGTGTGATGCCTAGTCATGGTAACTTCCAGATGGCAAAATCCCAAGGCAGCCAGGACATGATCCTTTACCTTTCCTTTACCAGGCAGCGGAAGGGGCAGAGCTCTGCTCCCATCCCTTTGTCTTGCACATCGGGGACTAACAAGAACTCATCAGTTACCTGTGGGTTTGACCTGAGATTGGAGAGTAACAGGGATCTGTTAGTGCTGCTGCAGCTGGGTACAGCCTGTGGGCAGGGAGGACAATGGGGAGGAAGGGAAGGGGGACAAAAAGGTCAATTTAGGCTGTAAGATGGCATCCACCTGGCTTACGCATTTGCCAAGACTAGCAAATGCAAATGGCTGACCAGTGATATGTGAGGCTTTCCTTAAACACTGGCAATTCTTTCAGCTGTCTAGTCTGCAGTTGAAAAAAAGAAAAGGAAGGGACATTTATGTCCCAAAATAAAGCTGGAGGAACATCACCAAACCTGGAGCAGGTCATTAACCGCTCACATGCATCCCTGTAGTGACTAACTCATATCCTGGTAAACTGCCTGTAGCCAAAGCTGCTGGCCACAAAATAAGCCAGTTGTGTTCCATTCCAGGTGTCACTGTGCTGGCAATACGAATTCATGGCCAGGTTTGCATGGGCTGTCACCCAGCAGAGCTCCAGGCTTACTTTGAAGTGCCCTGGAAGATGTCTCGTCCAAAATTGCAGTATAATTTACCTTATTGACAGAAACTGTAGGAAAAATATAGTTAGTAAGCAAGGTTTTCACTTTGGTAAATTAGATAGTATGAGGAGAAAAAGTGTACACAAGATTGGATCAAGCTTATGCAAGCAGATGACTAAGTTCTTTGTTTTCCGGTGAAAACTCCTGTGTCCTTACAGGGGAAATGTTTGCCACCTTTTTTGGGAATTCTGTATCTCCTCAAATCAACTGTGTCATTGATTTGAGGAGTTTTACGAACAAAACCAACAAAGATGCTGGAATTGGTTGTGATGGCTCAGCACCCCCTCATTTTTATTACACAGTGCTGACATAATGACATGGATAAGAGGACACCTCAATTCTACGTGTCTTTAGAGAGCAGACAGCTCGTCTGTCTCCTTTTATTATTTTCTGCCCTTTCCGATGCTATAACTCAGTTGTCATCTTTTGATAGCATTCTACCATCCTGATTTCTATCTGAGAACCAAGTTTAATGTCTTCGTATATGTAAGCTTCTTGAGTGCAAAGACTGAGGCAACACCAAACACTCAATAAAAAATCATTTCCTTGTGGGAACTTCAAAAAAACAGATAAAATGCCATCAGGTATGATGAAAGCAATACAGTGTTTTTCCTGTATTTAACAGTAATGATCTGCTCTGAGTATTGGTTGCCATCTTGGTTAATATGCCTTGGTTTTGATTCTTCTGTATCAAGTTATATACATCAGAAACACAATACAGAACTATTTGATAAACCATAAAAGGCCACAGATTTTCTGTGTGTAAAGTATGGAGGCAATTTGTAAAAAAGGGACAAGGTGTCACTGGTGGCATAGATCATGGAGGGACATGTTCTTGTTGCACTCTGTTATTGCCAGATCACTTCAAACCACCTGATATCAACCTGGCCGAATAAGTTTGGCCTTCCGTGTCTTTTTTCACATCCACCACCCCTATATCCTATTCTATTCTTTGGTCCCTGCCCAGGTGGGCAGCTGGATTCCATTTCTGTGTTTTGTCTTTTCTTCTTCTCTTACTCGCTAAGAGATGTTCCTCTTAGAGGGTGATTTGCTCATTTGGCTTCTTAGTTTTTTGAAACTTGCAGTTCTTTAGAAGAAAATGAGATAGATGGAAGTACTTCACTTTACAACCATTACTGGAATTTTATTCATTAATGTTGTCACTGCCTGTCGAAGCTAAACAGCAGAGAAATACTGGGTATGTAGGGAAGAGATCAGAAACCTCAGTATTCTGCCGTGTGATGTCCCTTTCTTTCTTCTCTTTTTCTTTGCCTTTTCTTTTCTTTATATATCATATCATTAAAAGCAGCAGAGTTTGTTTATGGGCTCCTTGACTGATGAGCAAAACCTATCCTTTGAGTATACTGTTGTATTTATAACATTTTCTTTCATTGCTGCTCCCTCAGCAGAGGAGGAAGGCTTTCTACATCAATTTTTGTATTGTAAGATTTTGTTTCTTGATCTATTTGAGTGACTGGTAGCAAATGCATAACTATTCCTTTATATCCTCTAAGATCTTGTTTGTAATCAGACAATACCAAATTTGGCTTCTTGTTGTTGACACCTTATCCAGCCCACAATTAGCCAGAATTTAATTTCAAGAGCACAGTATAAGTATATGCAGTACCATCTTGCTAACAGTCTGTCAGGATGTCTAAGATTAATTGGATATATTTGTAGTCTCTTTAATGGATCACGCCAGGTCTCACGCACCGTCCCAAATCCATTAGCCAAACCCCAGCTTCAGGGGACTGGTGTAACTGAAGGGCAGCGCCAGAGTGTCCAGTGGTTAAGCCAGCTTTGTCTGTGTGTTTCAGTGGCTTTCTTAGAAACTGGAGGGTACTGTCATGTTTGCCATTACCTAAATGAATGCAGCAAAGCTGCAAAGGGGTGAACTTGGGACACACTTGGAGGCCCTGTTTTTCCTTTGTGACTTTGATTTGCACGCTTCTCAGAAAATAATGATGTTCTTGCCATCCCTATGAGGTGGAAAACTGTCCTCTTGCTGTTTTTTTGCTCTTGTGAAGTGACATGAATCTTCACTGGTCTGTTGCTTTTAGTCTCCTTGTCTCAGAAAGGGTTGGGTGGAGAGGAATAAGATAATGTTTGATCATGTCACTGTCATCTCTCGCTGACTTTTCTGGCTTTGGGTCGAGCTACTGAAGATGAGGCAAATCTAACAGAGCCTTTGCCTTTGGATGAGACTCTTAGATTCAAAAAATGGGTTATTTCTGTTGCTCTGAAAAACAATGAGCACATGGTATAATTTAAATCAAAGATAAAATCAGCCACTATAATATCACCTGCTGTAGCTTCTTTGGAACCACTAGACATAGCATTCTGGCTTCGTAATGTGCAGGCTACCCTGCCTGAAACATGGCCAAAATCACAGTGCCCATCTGCCAACATTAAGCTGTGCTGTTGAAAGAGATCTCATGGACAAGCAGTGTTCCTCCCTGAAAGCAAGCTCTGCATCCCAAGTGAGAGGAACCCCAAGTAAGAGATGACCAGACCTGACTGACAGCCTCTGCATATTTCTTCTGCATAGACAGTGGAAATTTTTAAGGTTTGAAAATGTGACTCAGGAATAAAAGACAAACATTTCCCCAGTCTTCCCCAATGCACCCACCCCCCCCACCCACCTCCCCAAAATAAAATTGTGTCCAAAATGTCCAAAGAGAAGAGGAGGGCAGGTTTCTGCATATTTATGATTTACAGTGTTCTAGTCAGGACATAAACTGGGGCAAGAGATCTGCAGACTCCAAGTCCTTGGTTTGTGAAACTTGGTTTGTTATTGCTGTGCCCATTTCTGTGCCCCTAACCTGGAGAGGTGTTCAGTCTCCGTGACTTACGGAATCTCCGAATCCCAAGGGCTGCAATTTAGGATGTGCAGCCTCTTGTGCAGGGAGAGCCCAGCATATCTATTGATTGGGTCATTTTGAAAAGGATGTAAGGTGTACTTCAAATCTTCCCTTTCCTTCCTCCTGCCCAGGGCTGTACAGCCCAAGGCTAGGATGACAGGTTTAGTGCTGCAGTTCAGTAGACACCCCCCTCACTACTTAGGAGAAGGATCTTGCCCTCTGTCCGCTTTGGCATGACATCTTTCAGGCCATTAGTCTAATGGCTTTGTGAAATAGAAGTGCAGGGAATAAAATTAAAATGGATCCAATTGTTTAATTTATCTTGGGAGATTTAGGTAGCAGAGAATGATTTTTATTTCACCTTACCTCCTAAGAGAAGTTGATTATCTGTTTGAAAAAACAGAGACTACTGGTATTTTAAATCATCTGGGAGCACGGAAGTGTAATGATGGAAATACTGAGACTGTCAAGTCATTGCAAGAAACGAGAGTCTGAGTTTTGTTAGAAATTTTGATAACTATTTTTTGTCTTCAGTTGTGGGCTAAGGGATGTTCAGCTGCAACACAATTTGTGTTAGCTTGTGTTAGCTTTGATGTTAGTTATCCTTTTAATACAGATTCAAGAATAAACAAATGGAAATGTTGGTAAGCAGACTTGAATGCATTGGAGATCTTAGGATAAATAATTAGAATACTCATTAACTACATTCTGACAAATGAGCCAGGCCTGGAAATGTCACTGTGGTCTGTTGCATCCATAGTCTATGTATTAGCAAGTTTCTACAAGTATTGGTGATCCATATATTCACATCCATATGGACTGTAGACATGGTCCCTAATGTCAGCAGTCCTTGTCATAAAGATTATGGCACCAGCTTTATCTCTCTTCACCCCATGCACTGGGTACAGTTACTTTGACATTTCCAACATTCTGATACTATCTGAAACTGTATGTGTGCAGCTCCAATGTTATTTTTAACATGGAGACTCTTATCAACCTTGCTTTTGGTAAAGGAAGTAAATAAATAAAATAAATAGAAACGTTACTTCTTCTGTATCATCTGCAATTGAACTCATATAAAGAGTATGTGTGTCATGCTGCTGTAGTGCTTCATAGAATCTTATCTTTCCCATTTTACTTTCCAAGCTGCTTAAAATGTCAACACTGATAAAAATTCAGATGCACAGACTGAACAGTCAGCAGTGTAAGTGCACAGACATGTGAATGGATGGATGCATGGATGGATGGATGGATGGATGGATGGATGGAAGGACGGACAGTGGAAGCTATTTGAACCAAAAGTGAAACCAGAATTTGAAAGACCTCATCTCTCTCCTCCCATACACCAGCAAAGCAGGATGCTTTCCTTATGCTAGCACACTGGTTTTATTGGATAAATAGTTTTGAAATTTGGGTTCACCCTGAAGGGAAAGCCAGGTGCAGCGAGTTGTGTGGAACTTTGCCTATTTGAATCTGAATTGCACCCTGTTGAGAAATAGAAGAGTGAGATGAGTAAAGCTTTCATTAATATTCACAGCCCCAAAATAATTGTCTGCAGGTTTATAGTCATGAACGTGAGAAGTTGTCTTCCAGTGATTTGCTGTGGCACTTAATACAGAATGTACTGCCTGCTCCAGTATCTGAATAGAGAAGAGCAATTTCTGACTGTGTGCTCTCTGTAGCTGCCAAACTTGAGCTCCTGTAGCAGCCATTGAAGAGAATTAGACATGACACCTAAATGGTAAAGAAAGGAGGGACTCATGAGGCTCAGCTGTATAGCTTCTCCTCCTTCAAAGTCCAACCCCTAAGTCACATAAGCAAGGTAGAACTTGGGAGGTGTTTCCTTTTCTCTTTTTTGTGTGTCTCATTTAAATAAAGATAGCATTTTCACTGCATTATTTGACTCTAGTTACTAATGTGCGTTTGGTTTTCTATGTGCTTTTGTCATCTGAGTCAAATGCCATTTTCCTTGTGAACTCAATGTGCTCGTGCTGAGCATAGAAATCCATGAGCCTAAAAGAAAATAGGGAGATCATGTAGTTCCAGTGAACTGATGCTTCTTTCTCTTATTCATCTCAAGTTGGCAGAACAGCCAGTTCACTAAACAGCAAGACAGGCATCAGTTCATTAATACATTTGCTGGCATTGCATAGAGACTCAAGAAGGACACTTTTTGGTGATACTTTTTTGGGGGGTTGTTTTCATTTGTTTTTTGTTTTGTCAGCCTTTTTTTGGCCATTGGGCCCAGCAAGATAAATAAATTTTGAAAAAATACAGGCCTATATAAAGATGGGCATTACTTGTAGAACTCAGCAGCTCTGGACTAGTGCAGCTGCTCCCTGTGCTTACCAAGCAAACTGTGTTCATCACCTGCTATGATTAATTTATTTCAGATTTTTGCATTATTATTGCATGTAGACCAGGCTCCGTTTTTATATGTTTGTGTGTTAGTACATGCAGTCATATACCTGGTTTGTTTCTTGTTTCCTCCCTTTTTAACTAAATGCTTGGGAAATGTTTCATTCTGAACACATAAGCCTTTTAAAACTTGGTGTACTCAGCCAGATGTCATGGTTCAAGACAGTCTGACTTGTGAATTCAAACAAAATGCTGTTTAACCAAAGAGATTTTTGAGCATTAGGTTTGTGGGGTAAATACTCCAGCTCAGTTGGAAGAGCATATGTCATTTGACGTGACAGAAAAGGATTTGTGATACCTGTAGGATGTCGTGTAGATACTTCTCCTGAAAGAGAACAGTACTTAAAATTGAGAACCTGTTCCCCATAGGTTATATAGAAAGAGGCAGTTTATATTGTCAAGAAATGCTCAGAAAGGCTTATGTTGTAGTTGTTACGGTTTGTTGTTTTGGTTTGGTGGTTTGTCTTTTTTTTGTCATCTGCTTGGTAGCAGAATCTTGATGACTTTGAAAGGAAACTTTCAGCATGTAGGCAAGATGGATTTCATCAGTTTGTTGCTTTGTCCAGTGCCAGCAGTGAAGAGGTGAAAAAAGATCCCTTTGTTTTAATTGTAAGAAATGTCAGGGTTTGATTGAATTTCATCCTACTTCT
Organism: Ifrita kowaldi; assembly: GCA_013398055.1. Lineage (NCBI taxonomy): Eukaryota > Metazoa > Chordata > Aves > Passeriformes > Cinclosomatidae > Ifrita > Ifrita kowaldi. The sequence continues at coordinate 301,369 of VZRS01000217.1, read as the reverse complement.
GGATTGAAATGAAACCTTGTGCAGATGCCTATCACAGTTACCTTCATGATGTTGAAAATGAACTTTGCTGCCAATTTCATGGCCAAGTGACTCTGTATAGGCACATCCCAGTGTGCTGCTGGAGTGCTCTACTTGCATTTGCAACTCTCAACATGCCACTGGTTCCTCTCTCAAACACCACAGAAATGCATCATTCCCATCAGTACAGTGGAAAGCCCTCAGTCACACACCATATTGTAATATCTTCTCTGCCAATTTATTTTTCTTAAGGTAAATTTTAGCATTCTGGAAAGGACCCTTCAGCAGCTTTGGCCAGTCACTAGATGGCTTGGGTAAGGTAATTCAGCTCCTTGTGGCGTTTGTCATTCACTGTGCTACAATCAGGATTTCATTCAGTTCTTTCTGCTAGCATTATTTCAGAGCATAAAGCATCTGGAAGTATTTCAGAGCTTTTTCTGTGATCATGTTTTCTTGGTTCCCTGTAGTATCTTTTTCCTTAGCTCTGATCTAACCCATTCTCATTTTTTGAGCTATTTCTGGTTGCTGGACTTGGAATAATTCATGAGCTTGAAGATACGTGCATAGGTCCTTCCTTTGACTGTAACATTTCTTAGGTAGATATACCAGTTTGGTTACCTGATGGGCTCCATCTTTTTTTTCAAGGCAGCAGCAGCTTTTTAGAAACCAGAGATTTTCCTCTAAATCTATTGAGCAAGAGCAATATCCTGCAGAGCTCAGCAACCATGAGACACCCTAGAACTTAATGCTAAAAAAGACAGTGGAAAAAAAAGTGAAATTGTAGCTATGAAAACCACACAGAAAAACTCAGTGTGTTTTAGCCAGCAATTTACCATGCTTTATTCATGACCTTAAAGGAATCGTGGATATTTTTGTCCCCTTTGAGTTTCATCTTTGAAACTCGAGCCTGTACTATAAGGGCCTAAACAGATATTTCACCACAGCTGAGGGTCCAAACTAATTATCATTTGAATAAACAAAAAGTTCTCATTATAATGACAATCAGCAAAGACCATATGTAGCTGCACTTAGGTACTCAAAGCAAAAGTATTTAGCACTTATTGTAAATTCCTGAACATGGATACAGACTGTCTCTTTTCAGAGTCCAATGAAACATATTTTTTTGCTAGGCTGTTACTGAAGGAGGTTTTTAAAGTCATATTTATGCTCATTATCAATGTGCCATTTGGTATAATCACTCCTTTCCTCTTGGCCAACTTCCTATCAACTTCTTTAAAGAACAGAAATAGAAGGGGTTTTTTTCCTTAGGGAAGGAATACAGAGTTTACAAGGGAATGGTTGGAACTTTCTAGCTGTTAAATGAGGTACTTTTGTCCTTTTCACCCAGCCATTACAGTAATTAAAAACTCAATTTTTTATCTTTATTTTGATAGTGGTGAGATGGTACCACTGTATTTAGGAAGTTTAATGTTTGTAATGCCATTTTCTGAATAGGAGTACTTTTAATAAGAGGACACGCCTCTCTCAAGTTTCTGAAAAATATACAGATATGCCTTCTAAAGCACACATTTTTAGTAAAACTAAGTTAAAATATTGGATATTCCTACTTACGAGAATGTCAAAAGAAAAATATCAGAAATTATTTGGTCCATCAGAAATCCCCTAAGAAATTTAGAAGCACTCAAATATTCTTTCTGGGATTTCTCAAAATAAAGAGCTAGCCTTTTCCACTAGTGGTTTATTTTTAGAAGGGTGGAGAACTTTCCTGATTCCCAGCGAGGACTGGTAGAGCCAAGGTGCTCTGCTATGTGAGCAACTGTGTCTTACTCTGTCCACATGACAATTAGGAAAATTGTCCCCCTCTAACAGAAGCCTAGCAAAATGTGAGCAACAAACCTATTGGCTTCCATGGTCTGGATCCTTTCCTTGGATTACTTTTGTATTTTGCAGCTGAGCAGAATTTGCAATCCAGGCTGGTATAAGAGAGAAATCCAACCATGAAAATGTAATCATTACCAGCTCCTTCAAGAAGACAGTTTCAGTCACTAGCAAGCTGAAACAAGCATAGGAAAAAATGTTATGTGCTGTTTCTTCGTCAGGATATATTTCGAAGTCGAAGGTACCTGGGCTTCAATTCTGTTTTTTCTTGTTGAATGGGTTAAAGATTTGCTGAGAGGAAGACAGTTTCTCTGTTGTCCTTAGCTTTGGCTTTCAGGAAGAGCTTGAGCTGTGATGGATGAGGCTTAACTCTAGTTGATGAGTTTGGGTATGACTGAAAGACAAATTAGATTGCCAACAACCCAAGTGTCTACAGGGATCCATCTAGGACTCCTGAGCCATGGTGCCTAGTCCTGTCCACATGTGTCATGGTTTCACCCCAGCCAGCAACTAAGCCCCAGACAGTTGCTCACTCACTCTCCCACAGCAGGATCACAGAGAGAGAAGAAGAGTGAGAAAACTTGTGATTTGAGATCAAGACAGTTAAATAGGTAAAGCAGAAGCTGTGTGCATGAGCAAAGCAAAATTAAGAATTCCTTTGCTGTTTTCCATGGACAGGAAGGAGTTCAGCCATCTCCAGAAAAGAGAGCCCCATCACGATGACGTGGGAAGACAAACACCATCACTCCAAACATCTCCCCCCGCCGCCTTCTTCCCTCAGCTTTGTATTCTGAGCATGACACTGTATGGTCTGGAATACCCCTTGTGTCAGGATTGGCTGTCCCTGGCGTGTCCCCTCCCATGGCCTTGTGTATCCCCAGCCTCCTTGCTGCTGCAACCATGTGAGGAGCAGAAAAGGCCTTGACACTGTACAAGCCCTGCTCAGCAGTAGCAAAAGCATCCCTGTGTTGTCAACACTGTTCTCAGTGGTGTTAACAAATCTAAAACCTAGCTCCATACAAGCTTCTGTGAAGAAAATTAACTCTATCCCAGCCCAAACCAGCTCAACGTATATTCAAGGATTTACTGATGTTCCAGTGGTTGATGCCCACTTGTGAGAGTCACAAACCCCATTGCAGCTGTTTTGCCTGGTAGCATTTCATTTGTTTAACATAACGTTAGAGCCTTGAATTGCAGTAGTTCTGTGGGTATGACTTGTGCCCAGCTTTCTCCTCTGAATTTTTTGGTGTTGTGAGATTTAATGTCCTTCTTAGCAAACTACCTTTTGAGGAGGTTTGAAGAGTTCTGTTTTTCTGGTGCTCTCTGCTAGGCAAGCTTTTAGTGTGGCGGTGTGATTACCTTGGAGTCAATGCCCTAGATGGGAAATTCTGCTTGTAGCTGACATTTACACCAGAACATGAGTTTTTTATGGCAGTTCTTCACAGGCTGAAACATGGATCCCTCTCACTGGGTGCCCAGCAAACTCTGCTAACAGGGCTCCATCTACCTGTCCATCCTCTCCTGCTTTTGCTTTCTGGGGAAAGGATGTGGGAGACAGCACCTCACCTCTCTCATCTCTCCCCTCATGCCTCAAACAGAAAATCCCCTACCAGAAGTGAAAAAAAGGGACAGTGAGAAGCAGTATCTCCACTCCCCTTTATTCTCCTTGGTACAGAACTGGACAGGATCAGGCTCTCAACAAATCACAGCTGTGAACAGTATTTTCTTTCAATCCATACGTGAAGCAGTAAAGAAACCACAGTAAAGCCCAGGAATAGTGTTGGAAGAAGGGTGTTTGTGCTGGCAGATCAGTGTCCTAACTATCACTAATGCTTTCTTTCAGACCCAGTAGGTCTTGAATTCTTTAAAATGACAGTTTTAGTAGGATAGATGTGTGCCTTCATCTATCATGGTATGAAGTGTAGCAGTGTTCCCAGGGGAAATGGGAGATGTGGGCTTAAGCCTTTTCAAGGGGAAGATGACAGTGACCCCATGATTCTCCTTTCTCCCAAATAAGTTCTCTGCCTGCTCTAACAGAAAATCCTTGCATCTCATCTTACTTCCCCTGCTTTCTTAAAAGCACAAACTGTGCATCTCCTCCCTGCTTGCCAATTAGGAAGGGTAAAATATCCCTTCCTTTCGAGCTGAAGTTTTTTACTGGAGCAATTCCTGGTATCTATGGAACTGTAGCCCCAAGAACAGTGTGATATCTCTTTTGCTTTTGCTGGCCCTGTTTTTCTGTTGGTTGGTTTTTGGATGTGTTCCACTTGAAGTGACTGCTCTGAGTCCTATTTTGGAGCTACTGAGTCTCCAGATATTGTGTGTGATGCCCAAGACAGACCTGTGGTGTCTGCTCCGGTGTCCGGGCATAGGAGAGTGATGAGCTGCAGTACTGTTTATTTGATTTAGCCTTGAATCTATATGAAGTAAATGCGTAAGAGATGGAAAACCTGGTGAGTAATAAGAGCAATAAAGGATAAACAAAACAGCTGATATCAAAGAAATATAAAAATCCTTATTTTCTATAGTTGCAGGGCTTATAGGAAGAGATTATATGGCTGTTGGTGACATAACCTGATAAATTTCTTTTGTTGCAAGTGAAAATCTTATGTACTATCTCATGATACAGAAAATACTTGGTATTTTGAGAGAATTTGTATCAATAAAGACATGTTTAGAGTGATGCATTCAGTGCAGTGTAGTTTGCAGAGGTTAAAAAAATGGCTTTCAGATTGCAATTAGCATGAATAATTTACGTTTTACGTCAAAATGTGGATGAGTTGAAAGCAGGGTCCTAGAGGGATTAGACTTCCAAAACTATTCTCTGCACTTCTGTGCCAACAAGAGAAATAAATAGGGTGAGATAGAGAGATTGTAGCTGAGAGCAGAGCTGTACCATGGTGTGGTACCTGTGCTGAAACAGGCGAGGTTAAGAGATGAGAGACTCCATTTATGGACACAACACAAAGTGCTGCACACCTGGGGAGCGGGAATAATTGGCAGGGGTTTGGAACATGTGAGTGCTGCTTAGCATGCAAAGGAAAGCTACTGACAGGCTCTTCATGGCTCATAAAACCACTATGCCAATTCACTGCCACTGCAAATGCATACATCCAGTGGGAGCTGTTCTCCACCAAATAGGTAATCATCCTCGTTTGGCACCACTGCGTTTAGACTGCAGCGTGCCATGCCTTGTCTTTCATTGGAAAACAGACCTTTGTGAAGTTAGGAAAAGTTTAAATGGGCAATTCACATAGTAAAAGCAAGGCTGATGGAAATTAATTCCAGGTGCAAAAGGAAATTAAAAGGAAATAGCTGAACATAATAGAAGAGCAGAAAATAAACTATTTTCCTGAAAGAAAAACAAGGTGGTTTTTTAATTGAAAGTGTTCCCATTCGAGTAAAGCATAGACATAAGTGTTTAGCAATTAGAGGAGTTGTTCAGGTTTCCTGTCATTTCAAAAAGACCTGTGGTGTGTCTGCATCTTGTGTTGAACAAAGCTGCTAAAATAAGGTCCATGCAGTCTGAAGTGAAGGATATTTGGGGTGCAAGTTCAAAAGAAACCTTGCAACAGGAGTTTGTTGGAAACTTATCTGCAGGATAAAGACTGGTTCGATGTGGATTGGCAATGAGTAGTATTATGTTAGGGGTATTTATTTATATAGAGTTCTTGTCATTAAATAATATGGCACATTTAGTTAATTGCATCTTTGGGGCCAAGATCATTTTCAGCCTGTTACTACAGATTTGTGCAAATATAACAGAAAGCACAAAGTAGCCATTGGTGCTTCCTAGGAAGACTTGAAATCTAACTTTGTGAAGTAAATTGCCTGTTAACATAATCAGGTGTCTGATTATGAAAAATGAGTGTTAAGAAAAGGTCTGAGAGAGAACTTGGTGTGATTACCAGTGAGGAAGGTAATATTAAAAACCACCAGTGGGATGGGTGGGCTTCAGCCTTCAGCAGTGAAATTGCTCTTTGTACCCAAATGCAGTAATAGTGGGTTTTTTCTAAAATGGAAGCTGGGTATTATGGTATTATGTATCAGCAACATTCATAGATGAAGTGATTCCCAGACAGTGGTAGGAATGACAAAACTGGCTGTCATTCTCCAGGAAAACTTCATAAGTTATGTTGCCTTTGGGAAGGCCTTTGATCTGTGTGCTATGCTTCTCAAATCCAAAAAGTAGGCGACCCCTATGTTGTCTCTTACTGGACTTCCTGGAAATCAACACCCTACTGAAAGATGTGGGAAAATCATAAGAACATACAGAACAGGTCCAAGATGGCCTGGCCTCTTTTTTTCTTTGTAGTACATTTCAAGCAAGTAAAATTTTTTTTTTTTATTACTTGGATGCAAAGTACTTCAGTTTATGGTTGTTTTTTTTTCATTAAAACCCCAAGTCTTGCTTAAGCGTTATATAAAGTCTATATGGACTTCAAGAATATTAAGAACTACAGTAAAATCTTGAGAGCTGTCTCACAGCCAAACAGTCTATGAAAAACTCTCAGGTTTGGTTTCCCCATTGCTAGCTCTGGAACGACAGCTTGGACAGAAGAAAGTGGGGGGAGTGCATCACCCTCTTGCCTTAAGTGCAGGTCCCAGTATTTCTTTGTGTCTCAGAAAGACCTCTCAGATCCTGGAAAAATATCAGAACAAGTTCCCAAAAGCACTGAGTATCAGCAGCAACTGTAACCCGTAAACATCACATTTGTGGCACCGGTGTCAAGATGAGGTCTCAGCAGTGTGACTGCAGGTACTAATGCACACGGCAGTTGCCTCTCCCAGTTCAGCAGACTGATCAGCCTGGGACTGCTGGGACTGCTTTCCTCTTTGAAGGCAAAAATATAGAAAAAGAGTGCAAGGTCTGGGTTACTTTCCATTCCTGCAAGTACCAGCTTTTTTGGGAACAGCAAAGGTGTGAAATCAGCCTACGGAGCCTGCTGTCAGCAGTGGGTGTCGCAGCCCACAGCCAGTCAGTAGTCATTATGAGCCAAAAAGGCAGAGAAATCCAGCCAACTTGAGCAAAAGATGCAGCAGCAGAGAAGAGCACAGAATTCTGGCATTTACTTCTTGCATTGTGGTCTGCTTTTATTCTTGCTGTATTAAAACTGTCATGGCTTTATGCTAATGTGGTTTATTCCTAGCCAGTGATTATTATGCTTCGAATTAGCAGTGCTCTTGAGAGCATTTCTCATGAAAAAAATCATGTCCTTCTGAGAAATGCGAATGAGAAGGAAAAAGAGCTGTTACTTGCATTAGCTTGGAACTGTGTGTCTGTTTGGAGAGGATGAAGGAGAAGGGCCACTTTCATGACTGATGCCAGGCACTGCAGGATTCTGAGGCCACAAATTTGTGTGTGAGACATTACTGAAATTCAGGGAAGAGCAGTCAAAATATGGAAATGGTTTTGACACTATGTTTGGCTTTCAGTGAACTCACCCTTTGGGTAAATTCTTTTTGACTCTAATGTTAGTTTTGCCTGACTGTAAATCCATACTCATTTACCCTGAGTGGGAAAAGCTTTCCCAGGGGCAGTGAGAGCGCAGCTGGTGTGGGACAGAGCTGTGTGCATGTTGTGAAAGGAGAGTGTCTTTAAGGGGTGTCAGTTCTCCAGGGAATGGCCTCAGAAATACCAGTTAGGACCAGCTATCAAAGAGAAGTTGTTGCAGCTCTGAGATTTAGTAACTAAGGCACCTGGGTAGCGGAGATCTTGGCTCAGTAATGGGGAGAAGGAGAGATGGTGAGCAGCAAGAGGAACTTGAATATGTTTCAGCTGCAGGTTTCTTAACAGGAAGCCTAATTCAGCAGCAGCACTAGTGTGTCATTCCCAGTTTGCTCAATGGGCCACTTCCTGTATCCCCCAGATAAGGCAGCAAAGACAATACCAGCCCATTACTTTTAGCTGCATCTCTAAAACATCACAGCACTGGAACACAGTGGGATCTTACATGCTTGAACTAGAGGCATCTTAAAAATGGAGGAGGGGGAAAAGGCGTGGTCCCTTTGGGTCTGCATGTAGAGGGCAATGGTCTGTACCCTGTGCTGGTCTTCAAGGCCCAGCAGGTTAAAGTGAAATCAGAAAGTATAAGGAAATTTCTGATTTCCTCTTCTTTTTAACCATATGGGTTATTCAGCATAACCAGGCAATTCCCAGTCTTGATACATCATGTCCAGCCCCTGCACAGGACAGAGCCTTGTAATGGGTTCTTTGGATAAGAAGGTATTTCTCCAGGCAGTCAGGCACAAAGAGCTGGAACAGAATGAAGTGCTTTGGCCGGATTATCTTTTATTCCCTCTGCTTTAAATTGAAAAGAGATGTTCTCAGAGAGGTCTGTCTTTCTCTCCATTACCCCAAAGAATAGCAGTTTTTAACCATTCCCACTGAAACAGCTGGGCTCACTCTGTCTTGCTGGCTAGCTTTTTCTTCTTCAGAAAGTTACAGGCAGCTGTATCTGGCATTGATATTTTACAGGAAAAAGGACTGTGTTACGTGTTAACATTCAAAACAAACAAAAGAGCAATAACAAAATAACCAACCTTCTTGCAAAAGCCTGAGGGACTCAAATAGTAGTTCAGTTGGAGTTCTGATAATGAAACCTCCTTTGTGTTAGAAATGCGTCTCTGGCTGTTCCCATGAAAACCAACCTAAATTTGGCTCACTTAAAGCCTCGAAAAAATTTCCATTGAGATACAGAAGAATTTGCCAGCCAAAATCTCTGCTGATTCTGTCAGTGTGGAGTGGGCGTGCTGCTCATCCTTTCAAAGCAGTGTTCTTGCTGAGGTTCCTGAGCCCCTGTTCATGCCCGAGGTTAATACTTAATGTACTAGAGGTGAATAGAAACACCAGTCTGTTATCTTCAGAGCAAGAGAGGTGACAATCTGCATCCTGTCTTCATGAATCCAGACTGCCACTCAAATCAGCGTTAGTGCCAGTGTCACATTACAACACAAGCCTGGGAAATGGTATCCCTTTAAAAAAAAAACAAAAACAAAAAACCCCACCAGCAACAACTTAAAAAACAAACAAACAAAAAACCCCAACAACAAACCACACACAAAACCCCCTCCTATATGCTGACTGAACTATGCAGATGCTTTTTCTAGGGAGAGAGCTGCGTGCTTCAGTCCAGGGCAGGGAGACCCTCTTGCATCCCTGGCAGCTGCAGCCGGAGACAACCTCTCCTGTGGACTGCTGGTACCTTCCCTCTCTTGGTGTTTTCTTTGTAGTCCTGGCTTTCCTCTCTCTGTGCATGTAGTCACAGGGATGTTATTTCCCAAAACTATCAGCATAAATTTTTCCTTGCAAATGTGAGGTGGGGGGAACCATGCAATATAACTGTGACCATCCCCAGACTTCTCTTGTTCTCATCAGGTAGGAAGGGTAATTTAAATTCTTCAGATTTTTTTTTCAGTATTGAGACTATCATGATGTATTACAGGGTAATAAAGGTTGCAGAAAACTGAAATCTTAAGAACAGAAGCTCAGTAAAAACCTCTATCCCCTTCAAGGGAATTCAACCCTAAGAGTGGACTGTATTAAAATCCAAAATTAAAAGTTTAAATGTTAAAAGCTAAGCATAAGGATTGGAGGGCAGTGAGAGGGCAGAAAAATGGGACTAGACTTGGGCCCCTCACTACGAGAAAGACACTGAGGTGCTGGAGAAGGGCTGGTAAAGGTTCTGGAACACAGGTCTTACCATGAGTACCTGAGGCAGCCTGGAGAAAAAGAGGCTCAGGGGGGACCTTACTGCTCTCTAGAGCTGCTTAAAAGGAGGGTGTAGCCAGGTGGGGGTCAGCCTCTTCTCCCAAGTAACCAGTGGCAGGACTAGAGGAAATGGCCTCAAGTGGCACCAGGGGAGCTTTTATATTGCATATTAGGACAAATTTCTTCATGGAAAGGGTTGTAAAGCATTGGAACAGGCTGCCAGGGAAGTGGTGCAGTCACCATCTTTGGAAGGATTTAAAAGATGTGTAGATGTGGCACTTGGGGTTGTGATTTAGGGGTGAACTTGGCAGTGCTGGGTTAACAGTTGGACCCGATCTTAGAGGTCTTTGGCATCCTGAACAATTCTATGATTCTGTGATTTTTTAGCACCCTCTCTCTCACTAGGAAGTTCCTAATGTAGCTCCTTTTTGTAACCCAAGCAATTGTAATGGACACCGTAATGGTACCAAAGGGTCATTATTTATCAGGGTCCTTGTTCTTAATAAATATTAATTAAAGGAAATGTCTCTTTCCATTGCAATTTAAAAAAACCAAACCCTTGTAATATTTCTTTTACATTATACTGCATTCTTTTTTTTGAGCTTTCTCTTCCCCAGTCTCTATCACACTTCCCCAGGAATGGCTGATGGCTGAACTGCCAGCTGTCTAGAGCAATGTAGAACAATTTGTTAAAAAATTATAACTTTTTTTAACATAATAATCCATATTCCTGTTGAATCTTGTTGTTACTATTGTTCGTTAGAGTAGATTAATGATTTCACTGAAAGAAAAGAAAATAATGTTAAAATAATAAGGACTGCAGTTTTTTCCCTTTGTTACGGTTCTCTGTGTCCATGAAAAGTTTTGGCCATCTGTGTGGTTTTCTGGTAACTTATTAAAGCATTTATTTCACTTCCCACCTTCCTTGTTTTTTCTCTTTTTCTTGCTGAAATTACAGCTGAAGAGGTGGAAAGACTGGCTGCAATGCGTTCAGATTCTCTAGTACCTGGGACTCACACGCCTCCAATCAGGAGAAGAAGCAAATTTGCCACGCTCGGGAGACTTTTTAAGCCATGGAAATGGAGGAAGAAGAAGAGTGAAAAATTTAAGCACACTTCAGCAGGTAACTGTCACGTTGGGGCCGGTTTATTAATCTGGAAGTTTTTGCTCACCAAGGCTGACCATTTGTAATACAGCCTCTGTTTATATGTATTTCAACTGTTGGACCTTGGCTTGGAGAGATTCATCAGATTCTAAGAGGAGATCTTTAACTTCGTTACCCATGTTTTCTTTAGAAAAACCCAAAGCAACCCAGTGGGTGCACCACCATTAAAGCAGCAGCTCACCAAAGCTGTATTTTCAGGTTCTGCTACTAGAGCTAGAGTGTAACCCAGAAGAAATCTTTGAATATTGATTCAGCAGATTATGAATAAAGGAAAAAGCAGTATGAAAAGATAATGCTAGTGGCCGATTTAGCCACATTTAAGTTGCTATGAGTGCTAATAGAGGAGTGAGAAAAATAGAGGACTAAGAGGTTGACATTGTGTTGAGTAACTTTCATAACCAGAAACTATTCATTCCATTGGGCAGGAATGATGTGTCACTTGTTTTTTTGAGAAAACCAAATCTCAGTTCCTGCCACACCCCTCCTTATGCCATTGCTTTCTCACACTCTGAGTTCAAAACCCTTTTTAATTATGGAAAACTGTAAAAATGTGTGTTTATACTGTAAATTGGTCTGAGCAACAATCCCAGGTCCAGGCACTGATGCATGTGGTGAAAGCTTTGTGATCTATTTAGGTTTCTTTTCTTTGTTCTTTCATGATGGCCAATAATTGCTTCGTGTGGTTCTGCAAGTGTTTAGCCTGGATTATCTGTGAGAAAACATGAAGTTTCTCTGGATTTCGTACTGTTCTCACTAGAACTAGAAAGGAAGCAGTGGATATCTTGCACCTTCAAGTGCCAGAAGAGGTTTGAGTTACAGCCCAGTTGCTTTTCTGCCCTGTGTATTGCACAGTGGAAGCTTTTAGGCAATACTTGGGTGTATCTGTGGCACCCCAAATCCTGTACTCCTGAAAATGGCCCATAGTTGGGTGAGACATCTCATTTAACTAAGTGTGAATTCCTGAATGGGATTTAATGCAGAATAAGTGTTTCCAGGGTTTGTACCTGAATGAGTTCTTTACTGTGTGCTGTTTAAGCTGCTTTCTGATTCGTCAGCCAAAAACAAATGAACTGGAATAGATGGCTATATTCCTCTGAGTGGGGGTCATGTTTTTTGACTTGACAGCTGAGAAGCTATTGTCACCAAAAAGGACATGTTTCTGCAAAACAAAAGACTTGTCTTTGATATTCTGCATCAGTCATAACCAGAGTGTAGTGTTGCAGGATTTCCATAAAAACCACGTAGCTCTTAGGGATATGTGCACACTGTGGTGACAACTACTTTGAATCTAGTTTCAGCATGCTGGCTTAGTTGGTTACAACTAGGAGAATAACCATGGCTGTTCAGGAGGTACCATGGGTTGCCAAACTGCCTACTGTTGATTTTTGTGGTTTCTCCAGCTCCATGAGGTGAGACTGAGCTGCTTACTGCTGTGGTTAGTCTGGCTAGTTTGAAGCTGGATTGAATATGGCTCCATAGTCTGCTCTGGGCATTACAAGAAGTATTGCTTAGATATGCCCCATTACCAAAATATTTGGAAAGTACACAATGATTAAAGCCAGACTGAAAACATGTATTTTCTCTTCTCAGAGGAATAGGAAGTTTTAGCAGACATGCCAGCATATCTTCTCCCCTTGTAAGAGGGAGTTCAGTGCCTGAAAAACTAATTTAAAAGCTGGGTCTCCAGGAGCATTTGTCAGTCGCAGTACTGGGTTTGATCTCAGTTGAATCCAAAACCTTTTATTTTTTTTGGAAAAATTTTCAATTCTAGTAAGTTAACAGTATCCTACAGCTGCTCTGCAAAATTGGCACTCCTGTCAGCTCCCCTGCTACTAACTGCAGGAAAATTGACAAGAATGTCAAATTTGCTGAGCACCCTGTGGAAGTCAGAGATAGAGATTTACTTCTGAACTGTGCAAGAGCTGGGACCTCACAGTTTTCCATCACCCCCAACACTGGGGAACAGGAATCCACCAGCATCCTACAAGACCCCCCCAGCAATTATGAAGCATTGGTTGAACCTTGGATGTGTAGTACAAAAGATTTGACACATGGAAAACTAGCATTTTTCTGCCAGCATTTCCATGACCTCTTGTTTAATACCTCTGATCTCACTGAGAAAATATATTTAATTTTTGTAATAAATCAAAGGACAAGCTTGTGAGATGGCATAATGAGAGCCAGCATGAAACTTCATAATACAGGCTTATTTTCTTCTAGTGCACTGATAAATGTGACACTTGGAAAAAAAAACATTCCCATTAGTGTCCTACAGGCATGCACCCAAGCTTTCCCACCTGCACAGAACATAAGTAATTATCAAAAAATAAATAGTAATACAAGTATTTTATTAGGCTCTTACTCTCTGCAACAATGGATTCAATTATTTTTAATGTCAGAAGTAGTAAGGGTCAAAACACATGGCCTAATCTGATGAAATTTCCTTTGAAATTAATGGGGGGTTCTTTTCTGGGAGAGGACAGGAAGAAAGAGAGAGTCAGGCTGATATATAAGGTTGAAAGGTTGTCTTTTTCTGGTATTTCCAAGTGCTAACATTTTGTATCCATATCTTTATCAGACTAAAAGCTCTGCTTATTTATTCAGACATGAATGTTTTAAAATACAGTTCAGCAGTCAATGGGCAAAAAAACCTTTTAGGTAATAGGAAAAGTTATTTTCTGACACCTGGTAATTGCATAAGGTGAGACAGACAATACATAATTTGATTGATGGAAGGCCTCAGTGTTATGCTTATTATATATGAGTCCTCTCAGCACATCAGTACTCAAATTGTGATATTTGAGCATAACAAGTCCCCCATCCTCCATCTTTGTTATTGGGTTGTCACTGACAAGCAGAAGGTCAAAAGGATGTTTGTGTTTCATAGAGTTTATATGTTTATAGGTTACGTTGGTTTTGGTATTTCTGTAGTGACTGTGCAGAAGGGTCAGAAGTCTGACAGTGCCTTGGTGCTGACTTAGTAAAGAAGGTAAGAGACAGGGTTTTGATGCAGACACCTCATGCCTTTGCCTTGCAGCTGCTCTGTCTGTGAGATCATCATCAGGTATTTTGTAAAGCAGCCAGAGCATGTAGAGAAGATTATGGGTAGGGTGATCTGTTTGCAGATGGGAAGCGCCAGATGAGCCATGGGGTTTGATCTGAGCGACCTCTTCCACTGCAAGGTGGTGTGTTAAGGAGCTGTAAAGAATGTGCACTGTGAATGAAAGATGGGCTTTGGCTATGGACAGGCTCAGTATCAGAAAAACGGGGAGATTACACTGTGTGAGGGACACCAGTGTGCCACAACAAGAACAGAAACAAGTTAATTCTCACAGTAATTCTCCTCCTGGACAGAAGTGAAGTTCCCACCAGCACAAAGTGGTTTTCAGTGTCAGAATTGCAACTCATTTTATCACAGAACATCCTATTGTGTCGGGGCACACTATGTGGTGATAGAGATAGGCCCTGAAGGCTGGAGAGAGAGCCTCTTTCCTGGGCCCGGAGGTGACCCTGGGACTGTATCCAGGTCACCGGGCATGGGCGGAGAGAGGATTGTGAGTTTGTGGACAGGGATGGACCTGTGAGAGGTGATGATTGTAGTTTGTGACCTTATAGGGTATTGTTTACCTGTTACCATAATAGGCAAAATCTGGGCACTACCCCAGGTGATTGGGGGACACTGTGGTGAGCATCTTTCCTGTTTATATGATGTTATATCCTGGGTGTGTTGGTATTTAGGGGAAATTCTGGCTGCGTAATAAACGACTTTGCATCTCCATCTTGTGTGTGGAGTCCATGCCCATGCGTGATCACTGCACTATTGAAAGTTCCTTGATGGGTGATGAAACTCCCACAGTACAAGAGAAACTCTCCTGACACTGAAGGTCTATATACAGGGAGTTAGACAAAGAAATCAAACTCTGCCACACTGTTATTCATGCTACAGTCAAAGATATGCTGTATGTTTCTAAACTTACTAAGATTTTTACAGAAAGTGTGGAAACCTTTATTTCCATGCAGGGCCAAGGTCCCCCCTCAACAAAATGAGAAATATGATAAAGTTAGGAGAACAGGCAAACTTCTAAATGGCAAGATTATATCTGTCAAGGGGATGGTTTCTTAGAGCGGACAAGGAGCAGCCTCACTTATGGCAGAAGAAGCCAGGAAGAAACAGAATTTTCTATTCCCAAGCGCATTTCCTTGGTTGGATGCAGCTGGGATGGCTCTAGAAGACTGGTCAAGGTTTTAAAAGCCACACTGGGCACTGTGGGAATCAGCAAAGCAGAGAGCAAAAGAGCAAGCTGACTGTCTCCTCTGCTAGACCTTTGTCATTTTTTTTAATACCTTGATCTTCTTCTGCTCACCTTGCTGTGAACTTGAAAAATGTTCCTGGGTGTGTGGTTGTTTTATTGCAGTGCTGTACACATGCTGAAATGTCATTTCCTGGAGATGTTTTGGGGAAGGAACTGCTTCTGAAATAAAGAAGCTTGAGGGGAAATAGATTCTGTGCTTACTTGAAATACTATTGAAGGTTTTTTATCACCGCTTTGATCAAAAGCCAACTGTTTGCAACCTTTCAAAAAAAAAGTGTTTCAGCTGCTTGGAGGAGTCTGAGTAGAAAAAAATGTCTTGTTTTGTCATTTCCCATTTCTGGTGACCTTCATTTTAAAGAATTGGTGCGTCTGTCTTTCCCCATCCTTGCTTCCTGAATCGCAGTGCTCAGGCAAAGAGGCGAAGGAAGCATGTAACTTGTACTTGAAGGACACTGGTGGGAATGAGAAGAGAAAAGCAGGAAATGGTGAGAAATTGAGGGGTGTAATGAAAGCTCAGTTCGAAGTAGGAGAGCAGAGGATTCAGCAATGTTTGGGTTAGGTACATTGGCACGCTGTACAATGAGCAGAGAAAGACCTGTGTCAGAGGAAAGTTCCTCAGCAGCTCTGTTGCCAAGTAGATGGTGGTCTGAGACAACCAGTAATACTAAAGAGAGAAAAGGAAATCTTTTTAACTCAGCCTTTCCTCCTAGATATGTCGAAACCTCCTTTTATTTGTGTCCCAGGTTCCCTTCCTAGAAATACTTACAATCCTCTTCCACAGGGCAGTGATCACGTATCAGTCCTCTGGTGCCACAGTCCCCATCCCAAAACCCATGGATGAGCTAGTGAGTCCTGTTCTGTGACCAGAGAAGGACACGACTGTGACTTTCTAGCCTCATGCTTGGGGTGCCCTCCTGAGAATAGGGAAGACCTGCCCCTGTTTCATTTAAGGCTTCATTGGCTCAGGTAAAATTGTAGGGATTGGTGTTCAAGAACCTGTCTCAAGGTGTAGGACTGGGGAGTTGGAAGGGATAAAGATGGGCTGAAGTAGACCAGAATATCAGAAGAGCCAAAAGACAAACCACTGAGAGCCAAGCATCATCAGTTGGCTTGCGGCATGTAGCGGGTTGAATTTGCAAACCGGGCAGAAACACCAAAAAGTGTAGTGGTTTTGGTTTGGAATATGGATTACTTACTGATTTTTTGTGTGAGATAAAAATTAAAAGAAACAAAAACAAAGCAGGCACAAACTTTAAACATCTGTGATACAAAGAAACTGTTTTATTACTAACAGAATTAAAAGAGAAAGAAAAAAAAACCAAGAAAGTTAAAACAAATCTCCCCCCTCCTCCTCCAGCACTTTTTCTTTTTACTCAGCTTACACAAGAAATAACAGAACATGGGATTTCAGTCAGAGTTGCAGTTTTGAAAAGAAGTCTCTTTCTTATGCTTAAAGGGAAAAAGGNATGAGTTTAGCTGTAAGGCAGTTCATAGCTGGCTCCAGCTGCCTGCAGCTCTGGGATAGTTCTCCTCACTGGTGACCCAGAGTTCGTGCTGCGGCATTGAGAAAAAGGGGAGACAAAGAGCCAGGGGCCCCGGCCCGACCGGGCCCGGAGCTCCCCCCCACCTTCCCACAGGCCGGCCGGAACGAAAGAGAGAGTCCCGCCTTTCCACGTGGTTTAGATAGGTAAATTGCGAGAAGTGTCATTAGTCCAAAAAACTGTCCATCAACTCAGGGTCAACCCACAACACGGAAAAAGGACATTCAGTGCAGGTTTGTGGATTGATCGGCTGCCTAAGGGCCTTAAGACTCTTTTAATAGTTATCTGTACAGAGAATGACAATCTTCTCTTGCTAGCAGTTACTCTGTTAAATAATAATAGATCAAGTCTGCACTCTGGATCTAAAGATTTAAGCGCAATACTGTAGACAATGCCACAAAAGGGAGCATGTGGATTTTTTCTGTTTACTTTTTGTGGAGAGCATAACATGCTCTTCTGTTTGCTTCCACTCAAGCCATTTAAAGATAATAAGTGAGCCACAACAAAGTCAACTCATCCATCCTTTATCTGCCTTACTCCCAAAATCTGCTTTAAAACAGATATTAATTTTGTGTCCAAATCTTTTTTTCCACTTGTTAAGCCTTGTTGCTTTGGTTTTTCCAACCAGAATTTTTTTAAGAGATGCTCTATAAAGAAATCGTGTGTCAGTGTGTTTATGTAAGTTAAGTTTCCCCGTCAGCAGAGGGGATTGCTTAAATTGGCAACACTTACAGGCAAGGATTTTTCACTGTTTCTGATGAATAACAAGAAGAAAACAAAATGTGGTAAAGCTGTTCAATTAAAGAAACTGTTATTCATAAACCATACCCAGATCATTTGATTCCTACCGGTGATTATTTCTAACTACAACAGGTAAATATTTTGAACCTTTCTTTCCAGAATATTCCGGCTGGGAGAAATTCAGTTATATGTTGCCAGTGCTTCTCTTAAACCTTCTGCTTTGCCAGTAATTGCCTCGTGTTTTTTCATGTAAACCCCTTAGGCTATTAAACTGGTCATGCCATTGAGGTGAGACCTTTGCCTGGGGAAACAAAGGAGAAGCACAGCCTGCAGGCATTCCTGCCCTCACCCCTGCCTGTACTTCTGAGGAGTACAGGGTGAGGGACTTCATGTGGTTTTCCCAAGTGCCAGGTTATTTGACATCTATCTGCAGCGGTTCTCTTTTCATTGAAAAGAGTGGTTTTGTTGGGATCATTGTCTAACAAGGGTAACTGTTTTAAAGCACTTTATGGTCCCATTCTGTTCTTCTGAATTTTATTTAGTATCTGCTGTGATCCCATGTGAAAGGTATTAATATTTCAGTTGGAATTCCTCTTATACTTTCCGGCCAGACTGTCTCTAGGTTTAGGTGTGGAGAACAGAAGTAATTATGGTTTTTTCTTCCCTGATGCTCATATTCTGATGACTTGGAAATACGATTCTGAATTCCAAATCAGCGCTCAGAGAGAGAGCTGGGTGTCCCCTCCAGGGTAGCTGGGTCTGAAGTCACCCTGAAGCCTGAAATACCCCTGAGTCCTTCCTGTTCTCTTCCATGACAAAGCCTGTTAATATGTCTGTGTAAAACCCCCAGTGACCCTTTTGAAGTGAAACAGAGAGCAGGTGATACAGATGCTGGTCCCAGCCAGGTATTTTTGCTGCACTGGAGCAGCTCATAGAGCATTAAGGCATTGCTGAAAATCACTGATCATTTCCAAGATTTTAGGAGAAGAGAGAAAAATGGCACTGTTGTAAAACTTAGTCCAAACTTGCAAAAAGAGAGCTCCAGCTCTGTTAAAAACCAGCAGTCCAGCCACTTGTCAGAGTTAGAAAGGGCTGCTGTGTTCACTGTGTTGTGATTTTTTTGAGGGAAGCATAAAATGTCATTGTCTAGACAAAAGCAGTATTTTGCAGGAGCTTGGGCTGTTCCTGAATGCACAGTGAATGAAGCAAATGTTTTTACATGAAGGAAAATCCAAAAAATAAGCTTACTATATTTCAGTGTTTTCTAGATGAATCTTAGAAGAGTTATTATGCAAATTTACATTTCTGTTTGAAATTTGAACTAGATATTATTTCGTATAGTTAAAAATCTGAATTTCAAATATAAAATGGCCTGGTAGACAGGAAAACATTTGTTTTGTATCTTGGGTCTGTTGAAGTATTACACTGCTTGTGTTCAAGGACTGAATAAAAATTAAAATCCATACGCAGTTTTATTTTTTGCATTGATCCAAAACTGCACACTTGATTTATTCTGAATTTTGAAAGTGAAAAAAGAATTCTAGGATTGCGTACAACTTCTCTTCATATGCACTGACATTTCCTTAATGTCTGTTGAGAAATTGGCCAGAAAAATGTACCAGAATTCATGCAAAACTGTAGACAACTTTCATCTTTTGCCATTCTGTAGCGGGAGCAAAACTATCTTGTGTATCTGCTCACTGCTGTGGAACCAAGGATTCACAGAGATTTTTAAAGCCAGTGGTCATTTTCAGCCTCACAATTAAATAAACAGCCCAAAGCTTAGGGTGGCAGGAGACACTTCATAGCAAGGGAAAGTGGTGGGTGATATTTGCCTCTCTATTGCTGGTATTTTGAATTGTCAGCATTTTCAGATTTGTCATTTTAAGGAGATTAAAAGAATGGAAATGCATTCGGAAGTTGCAGATCTGATTTGTACAAGGAAGCAGTGAAAGCAGTTTATTTTTATACTTGAATTGCCAACTGGAAGCTCCTAGTTCAAAAATGGGAGACACAATCACTCCCCTGGGAGCATGTATTCCACTACAGAGCGGTATCACTGTGTCTTCCTGAGATTTGCTGCAGAACATTTCCAGGGTTTAAGAAGTGGGCTTTGCTTAGCTGGACTGAAAAATGCGTTTGGGGATTGTTCTAGCCCCGTGCCAGCTGTAATGGAACGTGTGAAACGAGGCCTCTAAATGTGTCCCTTCTTACAGGAAAGAGATGTTTAATGAGGCTGTTTGGTTTTTATGCTAATTATATTTCCAGCTGCTGTGTGAAGATTATATGAGGCCACCCAAACTGTAATGCTGCGACATAATTCTACAACAGTGCATTCATGTTAAAATAATATAATACAATTAATCCATTAGAAAAAGTACAAATTCTGATAAGTGCAAATAGATGCTGTTAATGGCATAAGCTTCTTCATGGTATATGGATTAGAGAACAACCTCCATTGGAAATGTTTTAAGTGTTTTAGCAACAAATCAGCAATAATGGAATATCTAGCTGTGGGGAGAGAGAATATGTTTGGAAGAAGCTCATTCTTGTGTAAAAAGTTGTATATCCTCAGCTTCTATTGCCATGGCTCATGAATGGAGGGTCTTCGTCAGACTGGGTCCTTACAGGTTATTTTAGAATTATTTCATTTAACAACAAAATGTGTTGAAGCTGCCTTTTATTTTTAGATTGCATGTGAAGCATGGATATCAATTAGTATTTCTCAGACCGGCTTTTGTTCTTTGGGTTTTCACTGCCTCTATAAAGGCACAGGAGAAAATCACAACATTTCACAGTGACATGAGGCCATCAGGAAATTTGTCTTCACAACGATGCTTTTGCTGAGAAGTGCTGTTGAGGAAGTTTTATTCCTAGAACACTGTTTTGCTGTCGCTCAGTGTTTCCTGCAGGGGGGAAATGAAGCAGGAATCCCCGAGGCCAGCATGGCAGTACCTCGAGTGAGTGCTGCTGTGACGTGTGACCCGTGTTGTGATTGGGAAATGGGTTGGTATGGTCGTGTGAGCATGCAGCCCAGTGGGTCTAATCTGATGGGATATTTTAGTCACGGTAGTTGCCCTTTATTTCCATGTCCATGAGCTGCATTAAAAAAGCACATACAGTCAGATGTATAGGTTATTGGCAACAGAGATGAGATTCCAGGTCCGTGGGGACCTGAAACATGGATGGCAATCACCGAGACAAAACCATTAGCTTCATGAGCTCTTTCCAGGGATGCTGAGGCTAGTATGTTGAGGAATAATAAATAGTTGCTAGAAAGAGAAACTGAATTGCCCTGTGTACAGGGGTTTAATAGGAAAACAGATTATGAACTGGAAATTAAAGATAGCTTGATGAAGAACAGTTTCATAGAAATCTTCGTCTTAGTCTTGTTTATTCAAGAGCTTGTTTATACATTGTAACTTGAATTATTTAAACCATAAATATGAAACAGATTAGTTATAACATCATAAACCCTTGGGTGGATGTTTATGCAGTTCATAAACTCATTCATTTTATTTTAATTCATCACAGCAAATTTAGTTCCAAATTAAAATGTCCACATAAGTGTTTAATGTGGTATTGGTGAACCTCCTTGAATTACCAATTCAGATTGCTTTTCCTGAGCACCGTGTAAGTAGATACAGGAGCTAATGTGCAGGAAAGAGTAGATCAGATAACCTGAGGTGCCGCAAGAGATGGGTTCTAGAGGCTTTGTTTGGTGAAAGCTGCACCTGGCTACTGGGACTGCCTGAGGGGCAAAGGAAGTCCAAGGTGATGATAAGAACATTTAATGAAGAGAGAAAGCTGTTGTGTTCACTTCCAAAATCTGCTGCTAACCCATCCTCCCATCCTTGTAAAGACCCAGTCTGACGAAGACCCTCCATTCATGAATCCTGGCAACCACCATCTGTAGATACTGGGCTCTTAAGTATTGCAGGACTTAACTGCAATTTGACCAGGTCTCTTTTTTTTTTTTGGGTCAGTCTTTCCATATGTAGAGTTTCTTCAGATCTGCAGCTCACAAAATCAGGGAATTCAGAGAGACTTTTGGATTACTCTAATAAAAAGGATTTCTAAAATGTAGAAGAAAATCTTGGAAACCAAAAGCATGGGGGAAAGCTACTCATTCCTTTTAGAAGTTAAACTCACTTTTCAAAGAAATATACAGATTTTTTGAATATTAACAACTTGCTTTATTGATACACTTTCAGATGAATGTTTTATTATGATGTCTGTATAAAGAAGTAGTTAAAAATAAGACTTATTTTGGTTACTGTTTGTTTGTGTAGGCTGAAGACATGCTGTCTGTTGTTAACTGCAACTGAATTGCTTATTATCTACAGGATATCCCACACTTCTAGGTAAAAGTAGTGGTAGAATAGATCCACGATGCTGAACACAACCCACTATTCCTTTTGTTCTTGCAGGAGTAGTAGCAGGTATATGTTTCAGGTATATGTTTCTAGGTTGAAAAATGGAGTATCTCAGTCTCTTATTTTGCAGATGAGTATGTGCATGTGCATTTTTGAAGGACAGACCTTAGTTCCTCTTTAAAAGGTTTTAATTTGGTAATTAACACTACTGGTCCTTTATATCCTCGGAGTTCTATTTGCATCTCTCCAAGTTAATCTGGCAATTCCAAACAATTCTATTTATCAAAACAGGCAGTAAAAATCATCCTTTTGCTGTGGTGAATCATGCTTTTTAAACTTAACCAACAGCATTGTTTGCCTATTCTAAAAGAAAAGTTATAGGGAATTTGATTGCCAGTAGCTACCACTTGAATCTGAAAACACCAATTGCTCACCTCCCTGTGTTTTGTAGGAAGCTCTTGGTCTCCATGTGCTCTTCATTAATTCCTTAGTTAAAAGTAGCATGGGGCTGACAGCTGAATGTGCACAGATAAGAAGTACTCTGAGGAAGGACCAAAGAATGCCCAGATATGCTTCTGCCTGAAGGCAGTGACATATATTTGTGCTGAAAATGGTTGGCAATGAGCTTGATTTTCTTCCTGCTGAAGCTGATAAATTCTGCCGCTGTCCTCACTGAGCGCAGGGTGCCTGGCAGGAATTGCTGAATACCAAAGCCTTCGGTCATACAGACTGGCCAGAAGGCTTCTGCCAGCTGCACAGTCTCCTTTCTGAGGTGCTGCTCCCAAAAGAAGACTGTTGGACTTGGTAGGTGATCAGCTCTTTGCAGTAATAAACAATATCTGCTGGCAGAATGTTTCCAGGGTGTGCACATATATTTTAAAAAGCACCCTTTTGTAGTTAAGTTCTGCCTCAAGACACTTTGAAGCCCACGAATTTCTATCACTATCATCAAGAATCAATACTGCATTTACACTTCTGTGCTGGCACTTATATTTTCAAAACTGTACATGTACATCTAATAGCCTGTGTGCTTTATGGACCTGATCAAAAGCCCCATAAAAATGATTGTTTGGTTCTCTCTGGTTTTTGTGGGCATAGGATCAAGTCTGTTGTAACTAGTCATAGTAGCATTCCTCCCAGTTTCCTGTATAATAAGAAAATATGCTACAGGTAGATTAAACATCAGTTTAAAAAAAAGATGTAGTTGACTTTGAGTGAAATACTGAGATGACATTTGGGCTACAGTTTGCATGTGCCTGAGTGGTAGCATTTTTTCTCATCGCCTAGTGGCTTCTTGTACATCATCTTGCTCCTCAAGCTGAAGGAATCTAGTTTATAGTTGTGGGAAAAAAAGCCAACTCAATAATTCCATGAGGAACAGAACTTTTGAAACACAATTTTGTATGGGTTTCTCCATCCTGAATCTTTTGCTGTCTGATCACAAGCCTAGGAATGGCAGTTTGGATCAAGTTTCCCTAACTAGCCTTCCAGAACTTTAGAAACATTACAAATTTATGATCAATTGTCCTGACCAAAGTTTGCTGAAATTGGAAGGAGGTAGTGGAATTGCCAATGAAGGCAGATAAAGACAAGAAAGCCACTGCTGCTGCTAAGAATATGCAGGAAGGGATGGGAGAAAACAAGACATTGGCTGGCTGCTGTGGAAAAGGATGCTTTGGCTCTTCTTGTTTTAGGCAGGGCAATGAGTTTAGAAGAGTGGCAGCACACATGGCATCCTCTTACAACCTCAGTATTAACTCCAAAATATCTGCAACATCTCTCGTCAAATGTACTTCTGTAAGGAAGATAAGCATCAGAATAAGAAGCTTCTGAGAAACTGTTTATGGAAATAATTTGGGTTTTTATGATCAGTGGAGAATCCTTGTGTGTCCTCATGCTTCCATTTGCTTTGAAAAGAGCCAGGGTGTGAAGGGCACTCTGCAGGCATTTACAGGGTTTGGATCAGACCCCTGAGAGAGATCTGGAGGTTTCTCTGCAGGCAGGCAAATGCAAAACTGTCATGGGAAGATTATTACAGAAAATCTATGTGCATTGGTTTATAAATTAAAAGAATGAAATCAGCGACAGCTACTCTTAATTAGTGACGATCTGAACTGACCATACACTCAGTCAGGCATCCATTGTTGATCTCCATAACACAGAACTCTCTCATGCTGGCAGCAGCGATGCAGAAGCTCTGGCACACGTACTTGTCCCTGCTAGTAACCAAGTCCATGCACTATCTTTTATTTAGATGTGATGTTTACGCCCCAGAAAGCTTCCAGTTTGGAATGGCTACCTCTAAATATTGATGTTGATTTTTTGCATCTGAATCTGCAAAGGCATTGTGCTGAAATGAGAGGCCAGTGACGCTGTGGTATTTCTGGCATTAATGTGGAGACAGCATTCCTGCAGGCTAAAATGCACCGCAAGAAGCTGACAAAACCAATCAAAATCCCCCCATTTGTTAGTCTAGCAGATTAGTCCATTTTCTGATTTCACTGCAAGGGTTGTGAGACTGGCTTAACTCAGCTGCCCTCGTTTGAGTGACTGCGCTTAGATCAAGCCAAGCCTCAGCTGTGTCATTCATAATGTCACACCTTCTGAATGCAGGCAGCTGAGGCTTGAATCGGTGCCACTGAATTAACAAAATTAATGCTAATTCACATTTTGGTCAGGGCATTATTTTTAATGTTCTTTCATCTGTTGAGAAGGGGTTAGCTGAGCTGCTCTTGTAGAAGGTCATGAGCCAGCCAGTTTCCCATCAGTCAGGAACTAGCATCCCATTGGCGATCCCATGTGCTGACACCTGAGCACTGGTTTCCAGAGGCCTGGACCCCTGTTGCCAGTGAAGACATAACTGTTTCACAATTTGTTTGTCTTCTGGCACTGGTTCATTTATTGAATTGAACTGGCTGTGAGCTCTTCAGCATAGTCATGGCATTTTTCTCCTAGTGTCCTCATCATCAAAATGACCACTGAAAGAAAGAACTTATATTTGACCAGATCTTCAGAATTTATCTGTGGAATTATGTGCCTTGAGGAAGAGTGGCTTTTACATGTGATATCTGTTGTCTTGGTAACGTCATTTCATCCAGGAAATACTGCGTATATTGGAGCAACCTTGTTGCCCCACGCTGCAGTATGAGTTATATTGGTCTGTTTTCTTTCCTGCATCCCTAGAAGGAAAGGCTATAAAAGTGAACATTGCAAATACACAGGATAGAAAAGCCACAGGGGAAGAGAGCTGAGACGCTCCCCTTCTGTGCTAATTGAAAATAGGCCAAATCATAGTTCACTGCACAGATAAATGAGAGAAACAGAAGAGGGGCTTTGAGGATTGCACTATCTAATAAACCCAGCAGTATCTCCAGATGAGCAGAGCTCTCTCTTAGCCAGTGTCAGAGCAAACATGGTACCAGTATGCATATTATGAATAATTTGTGTGTGTCCTTGGTCGGAAACTCCCTGTAGATTAAGATGAGCAAAGCAATAGCTTTTTCAAGCAGATGTGGCAAGGTATGGGCTAAGCAAAGTACTTCTGCTGCTGGTCTAATGATGCCTCTTGTGCTGCAGAGAAGCTAGATAAAAAGAGGGCTAATATTCAGGAGCCCTAGATCCATATTGTAGTTGATTTGCAGCAAGTAGGGTAGAGTCTCCCTATTCATCTAACACCTGCTATTTCTGTAAAACCTGTGTATGTATATATGCTTATGTCCTACTTTTTCCCCTGGAATCTATACACACGTTCAAGCTCACTACAGTGCCTGCCTGCAGCAGATGATATAGGGCATCCTTTTGTCTGTTAAACTCAGTTGTAAAATCTCATCACCTTCAGTGACAACGGGCCTGACCCTCTGTAAAAATGTAGCGAAGGCTTTCTGCAGGAGGCTTTCTGCTGTGTATCTACGGCACTCCAGATAGTGAGCAGACTATTTTAAGTAATGCTCTCAAGGAAAGAATAACACAAAAAATGCACACACATTTATTAGAGGAGATAACTGTGGAATAAAATTATGTTGATGAATAACAAATAGGAGATTGTTTACAAAATCCTGATTTCTCATTGTTTACTTAATTTTTCCTGTTTCATTTTTCTTGAATAATGTAAATGCATTGGTCCCATTAGTCTCCAGGAGATCTTTAAGCATTTTCATTTGTGAGTTGCTCGTGAGAGTGTTTCCCAAAGTCTTCTGAAGTGGGACTACCTCTGTGTAGGAAGAGACTCTCACACGCCACCCTCTCATCCTGTTCCTGACTTCTCGGCATCCCCATGGTAATCGAAGCAACTGCTTATGTGGAAAAGTAATATGAGAAAACCACTGATGCAATTTTAGCTGTCTCTTAATGAAATGTAACAGCTGGAAATCAGGAGGAGCATGATCATCATGGGACCAATCAGCCCTCTGTGGAGAAGCAGCAAGTGCTGTATGAACCACAATCAGTCTGTCTGTGACGAGAGCAATGTTGTACTGAGTGGGTAGCTGATATTATGGTGAAATGCTTAAATCCAAACACCGCTTTAATTAAATTTCACTAAGTATTAGTCTAGGAAATTGAAAAGATTTTTGAAAATTGGAACCAACCCTGAGCTAACATGAGCACACTGACCTGTCTCTTCTTGCCAACTGCCTGCGATCATTTTTGTGCCACAGGATATCCTCTGCAGCCAGTGGCCCACTGCGTTTTACTAAAACTTGGGCTGTTTTCCATCCTTTTAATACTGTCTGCTTTGAGATTGCTCAGAGTGCACCTCTGGAGAATTTTGTTTCATTTTCCATGCTGCATATCGTGGGAGAATCCTTAAGTCAGATAGCAGCTTCCTCAATACTGTGTAAGTTGAGGCTCCAGTTCTTCCTGCCAGAGATGTCCCAGACAGATGTTGACAGTATTATGTTCACTGCAGGAACTGACAGCAGAAGACCTTACCCATGGTAGGAGCAGAGCATGCACAAGAGGCGTGGTGTGACTCATCACTCCCATTTCAGCCCTTTTACATCAGGTGAAATGCCAGCAGAAGTCCTGGAGCTGCCCAGAGAATAACTCCCACAGAGGAACTGTAAGAGACAGCCAGCAGGGCCTCATCCAAAGCTAAGCTTGCCTTTAGGTATCTCAGGCAGGCATCTAGGCCAGCTCCTTGGCTCACAGTATTTTCTCAGCTTGTCTTCTGTTCTGCAGCCCAGTGGGCAGGCAAGGAGAGGATAAACAAAGCACAGATTGCCTTGAAGTCATGCTAGCCACAGAGCAGTGCTAGGCTAAGATTTCACTTCGTTTTATTTTGCAGTGTGATCTTTCCCAGGTTTTTTTTAATAGTTAGCACCAATGTCACTTGGATAACACAAAGCAGCAAATAACAATTGACTTTTGCTTACATAAGATCGAGTTGTGCTTTGCTTTATACCCCTATTTCAGATATTTCAGGTCAAATTTTGTTTGGAGTTATGTCTAGGTATTTCCTATTTAATCCATCAGGTTGGGTAATACTGGCATTGTAAAGAAAAGCATAAATTTTGCCTTAAAGTGCATTGTTCTACCAGTCCATTTTATTCTGTGCAGGTACAGGTCTTTTAGTTATCAAGCTGATTCCTAATTTGAAGTGAACCTCTGCTCAGTGCTTGAAGATAAAAAGTGTGAGGCAGACAATATGCTACCTGAGGAACAAAGGTAGAGGCTGAATCTAGATGGCAAGAAGACAGACAAGCATGAGTAGATGTGATTATTGCACATTTACACATGTTCACATGCATTCATTCTTACTTTCCTCTTCCTAGTCCTAAAAACCTAGTCAAAATCCATATACTGAAGACATGTAGCTCATAAATTATGTTTTTGCAGCATGTGCTAGGTGGGGGTTGATGTGAGCAGCTATTCTATGAGATTAAGTGCGTTAAGAAACACGTAATGACTCAATTTAGAGAGTGAACCTTCCAGAGCAGCTTATTCAAGGGCAATATATATAGATGTAGAGAGATATATAAATAAAAGATATTGCATAACTCAGTAAGCTGGAACGAGTTGGAGAGGCATAAAATGGTATATGTTCTAGTTCTTACTATCCATGTTTTATTTTAATCTGTTACTTTTGCTATATAATTTAAAAGCCATTCCCATTCTTGCTGTTTGTAGAACATTTTTAGCCTTTGTTATGTAAACATGTGCATATTTTATGTTGCTTTTGAATTGAATTTATGGATTGGATGACCCTGAGCAGAAGTAAAAGCAATGGAGCATGTAAAAATAGTAGGTTTCTGTTTTCAGCTTCTTCTAGCTTTGAAATGAGACATGAGTAATTTAGGCTCTTTTTTCTTATTTGATTAATGCTCCCCAAAAATACAGACACTGAGAAGTCTCTAAAAGTAAAATGTTTTACTAGATTTGCAGGGCTCTTAGTGATACAGCTGTGATAATACCAATAAGATGTGAGTGTGAAGTGTCTGGACCTGTATAAGAAGGTGCCTAATTCTTCCATCTCCTCTTATTTCAGTATGAGATTCAGGAGGAATACCATGTTTCCTTCACCGATACATTAATGTGCACAGGCATATGCTCTTTCCTCCTCTCTAGGATTGTCAAAGCCCATCAGGAGTTTCAGATGAACAGTTCCTGTTGGATTTAGTTGCAACTGAAATATTTAGTGGCCAGGAAGCTTACGAGAAGTGAAAATTTTCACCCCAGATCCTAGTGTTTTGTGTGTCTGGATGTTGCTTCGCACCACAGTGTTCGGAGGGGCTCAGGACACTCTTGGGCACTTTTGAGCATTACTGAGTGAAGTGCCAGGGCAATGCAAATGAATTGGGTTGTGAATGACTTCAGACCTCGATGGGAACATTCAGCCAGGTGAAACTGCACAAACTGGATCTGACAGAATAGCTTGTCAGACTTGCACACAGCACATTAAGCTCAAGGAGGCTACAGAATGTGGAGCAGCATGGTGGAAATGGAGTAAATTCTTTGAAAAGAGTCAATATAAAAAAACAGGCACCATTTTCGGTGCTTCCAGCACCAATCTTTTTTACAGACACAGGTAAAGAAACTCTCACATTAAATATTGGATTCCTGGGAAATATAAATCCTGATAAACCTATTTTAGTGCACCTCAGATGTCTTGTTGTTGTGTATGTGTTTACCTATCCCACTTCTGCTGGCTACTGTGTGCTGCTTTCAGCAGTGGGCCAGTTTGAAGAGATTCTGGTTGTAGTGAAGGTGTGGCTACCTGGACCTGTTCCTGGTGATTCCAAGGCAGGGGAATAAGCTAACAGTCTGCTTTTGCCTCAGTGAACACAAAGGTAGGATTTAAGGAGCTAACAACCCTTTGGCAGTATTAATATTTGAACTGCCTTCCTGTTTGAGAATAGCAGGTCTTTAAAAATACACCTGTAGGTGTGGTTTTGTGGCATCAGTTTTTAGAGGTACATAATGTAGGTATAGTTAATTCGATCACTTTGGTGTTAATGAAGTGCTTTTGAGATTCTTGGAGAGCTTTACATATGACAATTCTCATCAAAGCCGTGTTCCAGGTGTACCCAAACCTCAGGCAAATGTATGTAAGATGAGAACAGGCAAATTGGATGCTCCATCAAAAAATCCATGATGCTTTTTCTGAGTTGGTTTTATCACAATGCTAGCAAAACAGTTTCGAGGTTTCAAACATTTTAACAGTGGTCTTATATTTGTCATGTGGTTTCCCCACTGTATTCTACTTAATTACAGGAGAGTAAAGTGGAAATACTGTCATTGATTACATCTCCGTGACCCGCTTGAGAATAAAGGGATTGCTCTGGTGTACTGAGAGAAGTATCTGACCGACAATGGCTGTAATACCATCTGCTAATTAGAGGATTTGGCAAAATAATTGCAATTTTATACTCAAATTAGAAAAATACTCAATAGAATCCGTGCTTCTTCTTCAGCTTAGGGGATATATAGAGTGCTTGCATCAGGACAGGCAAATAACCGCTTAGTAACAAAATAGACTGGCACTGGAAAGCCAAAAACCACTGTTCTTTAAAAGGAAAAAATGGAACACTTCTCAGCTATGAAACATTGTTCTCTCCACGTCTTTCTCTCTACCCATCTGTGTATGCACACACCTCACAACTCTTGCCTATTAACTGTATTGTTTTAGTGCTAGTCGATAGTTATCCGCAGCACCAGCAGTAAGGTTGTTTGAGAAAAGGACAAAACATATTATTGCAGCATTTTGTGAAGAACAGCAGGAGATCAGAAACCACTTAAGTTGCCCTGACACAGAAATATGATTATGTATTTATAAAGATTAATTTTTAATAATGCTGTTCGCTACAAATGTGCCTAGATCACATGTTCGGGTACAAATATTCCTTGAGCTCTGGTGAAGTTCACATCTAAATTCCTAGCAGTCAAATACGTACAACATTTCGACTAGGTCTGGAATGTACAAAAATGCTGGCTATTCAGTTACCACTAAGCTTTCATACCTTATTGAATATTACTGGAAATTCTCGTGTTTGTGTTACAACTATGCCCATCGTTCATTTCTTTTGATGTATAGTCAGAATAATGCAGATACTGCAAAGAAAACTGTAGTCCTATTGTTCTTCGTCAGTGTGTAACTCATGACAGTGCAGAATTGGTATTGAACAGACCAGAAAAACAAATACTCATGAATTCATATACTGAGCATTATCCATTTAAGCACATTCTCAGATAAAAGTGTTATAATCTGGGGACTGAAAACCTAGCAGCAATACCATGATTGGACTTTGTAATATCTTCAACTAAGCTTCTGGAAGCTGATGTGCATTTGCATATTAAAACTGCTCTGAACCTTGTGTGGAGAAATCTCCATGAAATTCAGAGCCAGGAGAACCAGCCCTGCAGAACTTGCCTTTCTCAAAGAATAAACTGAGAAAAAAGGTTACAAGCAGCGGACACTGCTCCCTCTTGCTTTTCACTTTCAAGTGTAAGTCCTCTGCAAGGACTTTTCATTAATGAAGTCTCATGCTTTAGTTGTCTTTACTCTGTCTAAGATGTTGGTCTGGGATGGGCAGCTTGGCTCACTGCTTTTTTCAGAGACTCCTGCAGGGAGCTTGGACAAGCCATGTTCCGTAGCAGCTGTCCCACACACAGTTGCTATGGCTGAAGCCATAAAGAAGGGTGTTAAAATGTGCTCTGTTTGGGTATGGGTTAATCTTTTTCATAGAGCATTTTCAAAGGTACAAAGTATACACTGCGTAGTGTTCGACATTTCTCAAACCAGATCTACTGGGAGATCTCAGAGACATAAATGGAGCGAAGATGGAGGGTGAGGGGAGAAGCATTTCTGCACTGAGGAAAAATTTTTGATCCAAACTTATCAAGGGGTTTTGACATTGTTTTGGTGGTACAAATGGCAATACTCCCCTGTATCTTTAAGTAATTTATAATGAATGACAATTAAAGAGCACCTCATGTCATAAAGCCCTGCTTTAGGATATTTTCCTACTATCATATTTTCCTAAAGCAGCAGCATAGATATGTTACTTTAGCATTAAAGTTTTGCATACCTAGCTTTCATAAATATTAGTCTGGAAAAACATCTCTTTATTTGAATTTTCGTTTATTTCAGTCATGCCTATCTGACTACTGGCATTTTCTTTACATAAATATTTGGACAGTCAAGTTTCACTCACATGATTACCTTTAAAAATGCAGTTAGCTGGCTGGATAATGTGTCCATAATTTTATATGAGAAGAGATATTTGAAGTAGCATAAATGGACAGGATTTACCGAATCCTGTCACCAGAGCCTTAGCCTCATTGCACACAGATCTGATTCACACCTAATATAATGCAGGCCATTTGAAGCAAAATTAAGTCTAAACTGTTACTGACCTAGTTCATATCTCAGCCTCATTTTTGTAACAGCCCCTTTGCTAATGATTGTGTGACTCACCACCGTTTGGGTGATGGGATCAATCACAGCTGACTACTACACCAGCACAGACTCTTCAACACACACATGTGCACTGCTCTGCATAAACTTCTTCATAATTTGCCTCAATGGAGAATGAAGACATTGGTGGAAGGGAAAGATTTGTTGAGCTTCAGTCATACCAGTTCAAGGATGCAAGATTGCTTCAATAAATGTATTAAAAAATCAGTATACT
The DNA here is from genome assembly GCA_013398055.1 of Ifrita kowaldi. NCBI lineage: Eukaryota > Metazoa > Chordata > Aves > Passeriformes > Cinclosomatidae > Ifrita > Ifrita kowaldi. Next base: position 269,538 of record VZRS01000217.1, on the reverse strand, counting down.
TATTTTGTTTGCTCTGTTTGAATATGTAGGAAATATATGTGAGCTGTAGAAATAACAGTGACAAGCAAGACTTTCTAAATCACTGGAGATACTTTTATTTCCATTTTCAAGATTCATTTTCTTTTGCAGGTTTTATCTAGGCAGTGCATGATAAGTGTTCTGCTTTCTGTATTTAAGAAGTGCTCAGTACAGAATATAGCTCTTGAGAAACCATTCATCTTAACCGGGTAAATTTTGTGTAGATGAAATTCAGAAAGGAAATCTCCCTCAGGTGGCTACACTAGTCATTAATATTGCTAGTTCTAAAGGGAGCCCAGGAGAGCAGTAGACAAGAAGAGCAGTCAAAGCCAGTGTTGGAACCCAGCTAGTGGCAAATTGAGGGTAGTCAGGACACCTCCTGTGTTGTCTGAGATCTCCTTCCTCTTCAGCTGAGCTCAGTTATTCTCATGTCTAAGTTTAAGGTGATGATCTAAAGCGTATTTGTTTGCTCCCAGGCTGGGCTCTGGTCAGTAGGTGCTACCAACACCCCACAAAACAGTAAGAGGGCTCTTTCACCAGTCATTCCCTTCTTTTTCTGCAGAGTTTGCACTGTCTACTCCAAAGGCTTTTTGCCACACTTACACAACTGCTTAAATTTGTAGCAGAAGTTCAGTTTTGGCAGAAATTGCAGCAAGGGGTGGGACTTACTGAATTTTGTTCACCATTGTACGTTGAAGTTGATTAAAGTCAGAGTGATGACTAAGCAGCTGGGCTGGGAATCAGAAAACCACGTTATGCTCTGAGCTCTGCTGCCAATCTGCTGTGCAGTGCAGAATGGCTCTTCATTTCTGCAGATCTCCACACATGCAGCCTGCCTGAGGCAGGCAGGGGCTTTGCCATAGTGGTGTTCGGTGGGGTGTCATCCTGGGGCTGCTCACTTGCTGCTCCCAGTGTCGTGTTCTGTGTGTGCTTGGAGATCACCATGCCTCTATGCAAAGCAAGACCTTCATGCCCAGCCTTTTGGACCTTTCAGGACTTGTTCAGTAAACCTTGCTTCTCAGCCTTGCTGTCCTGAACATTAATGTAAGCCTTCACCCAGCCATTTCAACATGCCCTAGAACTGAAAACAGCTGTGTGACCTCCTTTGTCAAAAAGGCAAAGCCTGGTCAGCCTCTGTTGAAGCTGGTTAAGTGCTGGTTAAGTTGCTTAGGCACTGAACAAGTCTTTGAAGGCCCAAGGTCCTCTCCATGATTGGCAGAGAAGCTAGCTGTAGGCAGCTGGCTATAAGAAATGTGAAGATCATGCCTGTTTAATCAAAGGCTATTTCTACTTGGTCCCATTTGTAACTGATTTAAATGGAGATTTTTTTTGAACTGAAAATTTATGTCAAAATATGAGTATAAAATGAGACATGACCATATTCAGTGCTTGAGCCCTAGACAGAAGGAGAGAGAAGCATGCAGGTTTTGGGAACCCTGTCAGCAAAAACCTTGGTTGACGTCCCCCAGCCTCGTTTTATTAGTAAGGCATATGAAAGGTCAAGCAGATTTCTTGTAACAGCCTAGTTATGCTATTTGTCTAAGAAGTCTATTCTCTATCATTAAAGTAGCTGTAATGCGATTAAATGCAGACAGACAATTATCTGTAACCCACCTCTATCTTGTCATATGCCTGCTAAGTCTTACAAAGAGAAATATTTTATTTGCTGTGTTCCCATAAGAGTATAATAAAATGGGAGTCACAAAAGGTGACACAAAAAATAAATTAAAACCTGTGATGAGATGAAGCCCACTGTTCAATATGTTTGTCATATAAAATAGAGTTGACTTTCAGATTTTTAGACTCAATTCTTGTTTAGCATCTGACAAGAATTAGTCTACAATTTTATTTTGACTTCAAATTCAAGCCAGGCAAATGCCTGCCGCATCCTGAGGTTGGCAACAAGAGATAAAGAAGATGACCAGGTCAAAGACAAAAAGCAGAAAAATAAATTGGAACTTCTTTTTTTAGAGTATTACTCTTAAATAGATAAGTTATGTTTACTATAACTTGAGACTTTCCTTCCTCTAAGAAGAACATTAATATTATTGGCATTGGTTGTGACAGAACACCTACAAGGATGTTACTTGTGGAAATACATGGTAAAAAAAATAGTATTTTGAAATGCCTTACTTCTTCCACTGTAATAGCTCAGATTTCTTATCTGCCTGACTAGGGAACCAGGAAGGCACACAAATGATTTACTGTAGGCATCTCACCAATTTCTGTTGCTTTATTCATCAGCTCTTCAGGGAATCCACAGCACAGCAGTGATGTGTGCTCTTCCTTAATGTAAAATGCAGACATATTAGGATTAGAAATTTGTACACAAAAAGACCTGTTCCTGTCACTGAATCTAACCTGAGAAAGCTTTGCCTTCATTTCATATTAAGCCTAGCTGGCTTTAAAAAATTACATAAAAAGCCTGTGCAAGGTTAGAGGTTTCCTGTGAAACCTCTGTGTGAGCTTAGAGCAGAATAATGTGTTGGACAGGGTCTCGTGGGGGCGAGTGAGTTAACTGCGTATTGTCTCGCCATTTCAAACTGGACTATGAATTTTCCTTTGGCTCTTGCTCTTTCTTGCTTTCTCCTCTTCATTTATGCATGCTTCCTCAAGCAGTTTCTCCCTCTCTTTCCTCCTTTGTCCACAAAAATTCCTGCAACCCTCACCAGTCCTGTGCTGCCAAAGGCATTAAACCCACAGCAGCAGGGGAGTGCCAGCCTGGATCAGGGCGTGCAGCTGGGCCATCCCTCTGTGTGTGTGCCTCGGAGGCACATCCTAAATTGGTGTCTCTCACAGCTGAGCCCCCAGTACTCAGAGGTGTAGGCTAGTAGGAATATGATAATCTCCATGCAGGCTAAGTTTAGAGAGCAGCAAACTTGACTGCTTTAGGCGTGCTCTTAGCAGACAGTTTTTGCCATGCATCTATAGAAGGGCAAAGTGAATTCAAGAGGACAGTTTTGTCTTCTTAGAGCACTTTCACCCCCTTAAGGCCAGTAACGCTTGTATTTTGAATTCAAAGGGCTGGACATAGTCTCTGCAGCTACTGGGCAATAATGCACTCACCACAATGGTCAATAAAATTAGGCAAATATTCCCCCCTTATTCCCCACTGCAGCCATCTAGAATCTCTTTTGGTAGATCCCTATCTCCAGCTGTGATTGTCATTCACGGAATAATTACATCAAGCTCAACTTTCGTCAGTACTCTTTTTTTTGAACTCCTGTTTAGTTTATAAATAAAAAGATGGTGTACTGGAAGAGAAATTATGTATCTTCTGCATCATTTCCCCTGGTTCTGTTCTGGCTGTGGTCTTAGATCATTGCAGGCAAAGAGCTAGGTCTTCCTGAGTGCCCTAAGGCGTATGTAGGGGCCTAAAGTGTTTCCCTGACAGTTACAATAATTCTGTCACTCTTACCAAAATTACTGTCTCTGCAGCACCCCACAAGGAGAGCATGGTGCTGAGAGCTAGCTTTGGATGAAATTCCATGATATTTTTCTTCACCTCCTAAAAATAAAACTGAAATGTATTTTCTCGGGAGTGTTGTGGTTTAGGTTTTCTGAAACAGTGTTTTTGAGCGCTCATATTTTCTGAGATGGCTTATCAGAGAATGTTATAAGACTCCATAGATATTTTATACTTTTTGAAAATTAAGACCTTTTAAGTTGAACTCTAGAATCAAGAAGCTCAGGCTGTGTGTTATATCACTGTATTTTAATATACTGAGCAGCACTGAAGTGAGTCTTGATTTTGGGTAGTAGCATTCGAACTGCAAACACACAGTGACAGCACTACAATAGCAAATATTAAAATGAGAGATTTCTCTGAGGGAATGTAGTTGTAACTTATATATGGAAAACGATTGGCTAAAAATAAACCTTAAAAATAATTCTTAAATAGACCCACAAGGACACTGTGTATATTTTTCTCTCATTAAAATTTCCTGTTGTCTAAAATTATCTTTAATTAGGATTGCATAACCTAACAATAAAACTGCTGAGGATTAGAACCAGCAGACACATTCAGCTCAAGGCTTTAATTAGATTAAGCTCTTCATTGCCAGAAGTAAGAGATGGAGCATTAGACCTCTTTAACATTTAATCTGGAGAATGCTTTATAATTGTATTTAATATTATGTGGCAAAAGTTTACAGGGAAAAAAAAAAAGCAGTCTGCCAACATCTTTTTATGCTATGCTTGCTTAGCTGTTTGTCACATTTTAAAGACAGATTGTTTCAGGAAGGCATACCAAGATGGGAGGGGGGGTCTCGTGTGTGTACAGTCTCATAAAAGTACCTCTTGCCTCTAAAGTAGCTTTGTCAGCAGCTACCTCCCTTTCATCCCTATTTAATCCTGTTTTCCTCAAGACCTGTGGAAAACATTTGAAAAAGTGTGGGTCTGGTTGTGTTTCTAGTAAATCATCAAATCCGTGATCAGTCATCCCAATGGGCAGGATCACCAGTGCATTGTGCTTTATGTTGAAATACATTTCTACTCAGATAATGATGTTAGGTTGCTAATAAGCAAATTAACTAGGCTTTTCAGGGCTGCAGAGTGTAAATTCCCAGTGCAAGCATTGGAGATTCAAACTTACAGCTCCAGGTACCAGGCCGTCATGATCCAGTTGCAGAGACAGCAGTATTTTACCAAGCTTTGTTTTAATCAGCACTGTTCATCTTCCAAGTACTTCTCTGAGACCCTCAAGAGTACGGGATGGAGCTTATCTCCACCTTCTTACCAGCAGATTCCTGATGTGGGGCATGGAGAAGATTATTAGGGTTTATTTGCTCCACCAACGCAACCATGTAAGATTTAGTCACTTCTTTCCTCTCTGTGCCTGTCCCGCAACAATGTCCTGGAGCAAAATCAGGTGTGTGACCTCCTGCAGGCAATGAACACACGTTAGTTTTTTAATCCTCACCCATGAAGTGTAAAAGTCTAGAGAAGAGGACACAGGTGAACAGATGTGCTCCAGCAGGCACCAGCCAGCACTGAAAAGGCAAAAGGAGCATCTTTGTATAAAGGTAGTCTAAAACTTAGGACAGGTTCAACCTGGCTGACGAAGTTTCAGGTTCTTTTTGTTCTCTTTAGTGCCCTTTCCCTGTTGTCCAAACTTTAGTGCAGATATACACAGCTCAGTCCAGAAGATAAATGCTATGGTGTTTAACTAAAAGATGCCATTTATAATGAAAATGTGAAAACAAGTTCCAGAGCCCTTAAATGCCTCTGTCCCAGAGATTGTTTTGGTAAGATTTTTGGGAAACATTCTCTCTGGATTTCAAAACATTCTGTTTTCCTGAATTATTTTGCTTCAACAGAAAATGGGATTGCAACAGTTGTGTTGATGTGAACTGTGTGCCTTCATTCTGTCAGGAAGGATAATAATAAATTTATTCAAAATAGCATGGGTTTAAGTTTAGAAGAAGTTTAAGATATTTTCATTAATAGGTACTAAAGCAAGGCAAGGGGCTGTAGCTAATAATCAGTAAGATCTGCTGTTTCTAAGTGAAAAAACGTCATAGGTGACATCAGGTGAAAGCCGGGCTTAGTTATTTTTATCATGGTGGACTTGAATCCTGGTCCTGGTTATAATGCTTCAGAGTATTTCTGTTAACCACCCCAGTAGTCCTGCTATAGACAGGGAAATAATGAGTGCTTTTTTCCCAGTGAAAGGAGGTTGCCTTTAAGGAGTTTGACCTTCTACCACTTTACAAAATGTCCTTGATGAACAGAGTTCAGATAACTAAACCCATCTAAAGGTTGTTCTGCTGGACTAATAAAATCTGTCATTATTCGGTTCCTTAAATTCAGTAGTAAATTACACTGTGGGAGCATTTGCCCTGAGCATTCATACTCAGACAGAGATACGTGACAGGGTCTTTTTAAATAAAAATGTTAGATGAAGGCAATGTAATCTTAAAGGAAAGCAATTCATATTAGGACAGTACCTTATCTCTTGTCTCATTTAAACTGGGTTCCTCTTAAGTGAACCTCTCATCACAAACCTATCTGAGGGTATTGCTATAATATGCTTGCTTATTTCCAAGCAGAAAGGTTAATATTTCTAATTAAAAAGAGGCTTGCTAAGGTATTTCTTAAATCAACTGTCTTTGAGGATAAGAGCTTCTTAGACATTTTAAACTTTTTATTTATTTATGTTGAAGCCATTTCTTCCTCATTTAAATTCTACTGGAGAAAGCAAAGTCATCACAAATGTTAAAGTCTGTAGGGAAGATGATAGTTTTCAGCTAGCTGCAACAGAACTTATTAAGGCTAAAAGCTTATTTTCCTCCCTTAAATGAGTACTCATGTGAAAAACATCGTGTGTCAGTTTTCCCAGCAAGATTTGTGTTTTCCTTGTACATTTAGAGATAGCATTTGTAATATTTTTACTTACCAAAGTTCAATAATTTCAAATGAAACAGTGCTTTCATTTCAAAAGAGTTACTCCTGCAAACCCATAGTTTCTGGGGTGTGTATGGAACTAGTTTGGTTGGAGATGTAGATCCTATTGTTTTTTGAGTTATTGGCTTTATGGATCCAACCAACAAAGTGATCAGATAATGATGGTAACCACTCCACCAGTGCAAGTAGTTCCTCCATCCACTGAAAATTATGGGAATCACAACTCAAATTATCAGCTGGGAGTAGTAGTAAAAATACGAGTTGTATTCCCACTTTCTAAGGGGCAGAGGGCTTTGTGGGTGGCAGAGGCACTGTGCAGTCATCCTGGTGCTTATTGCTACAAGATCTGTGGGGCAGAGAGCAGTGATGCTCCATCCTACAAGATCTATGGGGCAGGAAGGCAGGCTTCTCCATCCTCTGGCATTAGCTGCTGAAGGGTGGTGAGGGAGCTTCGTCTGTGGATCAAGCACAGATGTGGAGTTTGCCTTAGCTTTCCCATAGGAATAGTATGAGAGAGAGAGGATGTTAACACACTTCTCTAATATTTGGGCTCTTTGATCTTCCTTGACAGAAGCTGCTGTAGAAATTCAAATGATTTATTAATTACAGCACAGCACCTCACAGAGTAAGAGAATTGGGTTGTTCTGTAATTTATGAGTCCTGCAAAATAACCCTATGGAACTTAACAAAAACTGAGGAGTCTGGGGAAAAAAATGAGTACTCAAGCCCAGATTTACCAAAGCTAATAAGCAACTACTTTTATCAGCCTGGCAAGGCAATTTCCTCCCCTCTTCTCCAGTCAGCCTGTGTGTAGTTACTGCATGTTTTCAGGGACTGAATGAGAGGAAAAGAATCAAAGAATGAGAAAGTAACATCTTCCTGAGAAGAAATACAAATTCAGCAAAGGGAGAAGAAACAATGATTCTTCTTGGGTGTGGTCTTCCTGGTAAAAAGATCCTGGCTCACCTGGGATGTGATAATTTTGTTTGGATACAATCAGCCTTTTAGACAGACTCCTCCTCTTGTCAGATTCCAAAGCTGCAGGATTTTACAGTTTAAAGAAAGTATTTTATTTTATTCATAAAAACTGGCTTGAGGAAGTATTCTTCAGCAAAATGTCGAAATAATTCTAATTTTTTTTTAAAAAGCCACATAACTACTGTAATACTGTGGAAAACATCACCTCTTCCACTGTAGGAAGTATGGTTAAAAGTCTGCCAGTTTTGGTGGTATAAGAGAGGCTAGCCCTATGCCATATCTTTGTGATTAAGTTAATGAGCAACTCTTTCATATTCCATTTGCACCCTGCAAAATAAGCAGACTCATGTTTCTCTTATGAAAAATTAGCCTACAGTCAATGAACTCCCACTGATGCTGGTGCTCTTCATTACTCACTTTGAGTAAAGCTACAGCACACTGTTCCATGTGAATATGAGGATACATTTAAAGGACTACAGCAGTATGCAAAGCAAAATAGTCTACTAGCAAAATTGGCCAGAAGGAAAATTCCCATATTTATATATTTATTTATTCATAGTTTCTAGAAAGCTGAACTCTTATCGTATTTTCCTACACACACACTTTGGGAAAAGCTCAGAAAACTTTCTTGTGTTATCAAGATATTTGCTCTCCAAGCATGGTAAGCTGATGAATTCTATCAAGGCCAAATTCATAAATAATCAATATTTCACCAGACAGGCTTTGCTCATCTCTTTTCTCCATCAAAATTAATATGCAGCTTTTATTTTAAAAAGCTCTTAAAAATATCTAAGCCAGAACTGGTCTTTTTTTTCTCCCAACTTCTGGTATCTGTTCTGTACACTTGCCTTTGCACATCATTGGTGTAAAAACTTCCTTTGCAGCTGCTATCAGTGTACATGTCCACTGTAGACCAGTTTTGTTCAGGTCCAAGCCATAGGGAAGAGGAGCATGGTCTCCTACAGCAGCACAGGGATATTATACTGCAGGGTCTGTGCTTCTCTGAAAGGTTTTGCTCTTACTGCAAAGTGGAGGTTAGGTTCTTCATGTTTCTTTGTCCCTTGGGATTTACATTCTTTCTACGGAAACCAGCAGAGCTCTGGAAAGTGTAAGTGACTGGCTACAGAATCTACTGTATTCTCTAAGTGAAACTGAACTAAGGAAGATCATCTCCTAAGGATTATGTTTCAGAGGAAGGCAGGTTTTAGGAACTACTTCCGTCAGTGAAGACAACTTAGAAATTTCCTCAAAAACAAGAACACTTACTTAGCCTTTGGATCAAGTTCCACCTGGGGCAATTATTTCAGCCTTCCCCATTTGTTCTTTGCCCCTGAAATTTTAACTGGTGTTGGGTTTTTTCCTTCCCTCGAGAGTTGCAGTGCTGTGTTTGCTAGCACATCACAATTACTGCTTCCCACCCCAGTACTGGCTGCACTTCAGGGGTGGCTGAGTAATCTGTTTATATTGGCTCAGGATGTATTACTGTCCTTCTGATGAAAGATATAATACCAAAAGCAATTTTAATGTGTCAATGGATTTTTTTTTTAAAGTTTGATGTGGTTGTCAGAGCCTGTACCTAATGCTTATGTTACTGCGATTGCTCTTCTTGCAGCATGGCAGGCCCAAAGAAAGGCATGGAGCAGAACACAATCAAAATGTCACTTGAAAAAAAAATTGCCTCTTCTTTATGAAGAATGAGGGAAATCAAATGCATCATAGATTTTCCTTTGAGCTCTGGTGTCTGATCTTTGGTAAAAGTGACCTTCAATGGGTAGAGGACTTCTGCTTCCATTTTCTTACATTTACAAGGAAGATAGAGGTTATTATGCATTTATATTTGCGTTTTCTCATGCATATAGAAACTGCAAATTTTTATCTGCTCCAGAATACAGTTATTCTGAGTATCTCAGCTTCTGTCCTCTCTAGAAATGAGTGGCAAGAAGTGTTTACCAAGTCTGAGCAAAAGTTTGGTTTTCCTAGCATCAGTCAAACATATATGATTAACTCGTCAGGGAAAGAGAGCAAATTTACGAAGTCCAGTTACATTACACAACAAATATAATTTCAATCCCTTAAAAGGTCATTAACAAAACCAGAGCTAAGTAAGCAACTTTTTAGCTGATATTTCTGAGATGGAATGAAAACAACAGTATGAAGCTACTGATTGCCTCTATCTCTTTTCAGAATTTTTCATGTACTAAGAAAAATTCAAATAGGGCAAGCAACAGGAACTGATTCTTTTTTTAAAGAAAATATTCTTGTTCTTTAAATTATTTTTTGAACTGTTAACTTCCACTATTGTTTAGAGTAAATTAAGTAATGCAAAAATATGGGCACCCTGCTGCATCAATTTATATCTGCAGTAAGCAGATGAACTCTAGTGAATAATTTCATCTAAGATTAAAAAAGGTAATGAGAGCGGGATTTGGTTCTGCGATTGTAGTAATTAGTTACCTAAGTCAGGCCTTTATTTTTACTCTTGAAAGAAAGTCAGAACTCACTATAATATGCTGAGATAGAGGGAAGCCAGCTGGCATATCCATATCTATCAATTGGCTAAATAAATGCAGAGTCATTAAAGAATTTTCTGCAAATATAAAATCATAATTATTTATTTATCTTCTGTCCTTTGCCAAGACAGTAAGCTTGTTTTGAACATGTCCTATTCTGCTTCCTATATAATGCTGACTGAATATTTTCCTTCAGTGGTACCTGGGGCTTTGAGCAACCTGGTCTGGTGGAAGCTGTCCCTGCCCATGGCAGGGGAGTTGGAACTGGATGATTTTTTAAGGTCCCTTCCAATCCAAACCATTCTACAATTCTGTGATTAGCAGACACACCTTCCTGACTCCTCCTTGAGGTCTAACAAACAACATTAAAAAGTCTATTTGAGGTCCAAAATGTTTAAGATAATGCTAAGCAGATTTTAAGTCCTGCAGAGTTTTACTTTTTAAACAACACACGAGATGCCTACAAAAAAAGCCCACACAGTAACTTCACAGTGGTTTTCATACATTCATCTCTTCCACCGTGTTTAGCCCTCAGCTTTCTTAGATGCAGCCTTCAAAACCACAGTAATGTCATCTGAATTCCAGGTGGGAAAAAAAAATCTTTTTGATATTCTCCTTTTCTCTGGATTTATTGTTAAAATAGTAGCTTGAATCTCATACTTACAAATCAGGCTTAAACCTGGCCTAATTAAAACTTGCAGTGGCTGAGATTAACGATGTTCTCCTTTCTAAACATTATGCATGTTCTGCTCTAGGATTACTAACTTGGACTTCTTATAAAGCAGAGTGCACCAGATTGTCACTACTGTGTTCAACAGGGATGCTGAAAGGACGAGAGGGATCTGTGGTGTGGTGCTTTTGGGATGCATATGGTGTGCTGCAGTGTGGCTGCTGTGCAGGAAAAGGCTCAGACTTGAAAAGAAGCATAGCTTGAGTTGATTTCAGTTGGAGTGAAGTGATGTGGTGGTGTTTGTATGCAAAGAAACACAAGGATAGCAGTGCCTAGGCTTTTGTGCCTTTAGTGCCAAAGCAGTGGGACCTGCTGGCATCACACTACATCCAACAGCAGTCCATGGTACCAGCATGATCCACCAGTGTGCCGTGTCTCTGCGTGCAACAGCACTTGCAGTCTTTGTGAAATGGAGATGATGGACTGATACAGACTGGAAGATATTTGGAGCACATCTGGGCAAACCTTGCTGAAAGCAGGGCCATCTCTGGAGCTTCTGTAGGTTTCTCAATCAACTTTCAATTATTACAAGGGACAGACATGAAGGCTCTGGAAGACCAGTTCCAGCATTTGACTACATTTAGTGTGAGGACTTATTTTGCTTGTATCTGATCAGAATTTCCTTTGCTGCAACTTGTCCATTGCCTCTTGTCTTTTCTTCTTGTATTTTTCTTATACGTAACAGTAGGAGGCTTATAATTCTCAATTGAATTGGATGTATAAAAAGCTCTGGGCAAAACTTGTTCTTTTCTCAGTGTTACTACAGCATCCCTCAGAGCTGTATCGATGCCTAATACCACAGTATGCAGCTGTGTGCCATGGTTTTATTTGCCATGTAGAAGTAAAAAGTAGGCACTGCACATCCTACCCAGCCTTTATGAGATGGGAGATGTGCAGTCTTTAGTTTGACCAACACAGGGAAGAAAATTTCCAAACCAGATGCATTTTCAGTTTTATATTTATTTTAATTTTATTTAATTATTTTTTTCAATTTAATTTAATTTTAAGCAGTTTAATTAACTACTGAGTTTAAGAGCAAGAGGTTTCACATCAAATTAGCCTAATTATCAGACTGTTGCATCAGCAACAGTGCCTTGAAAAGGTGCAATAGATGAATAAGACAGCAGAGGAGCGTGTTTCAGATTTTGCCGTGTTAAGAGACTGATGAGAACTCCTCTCTGAACATAGGGTGGGTCAGAATGGAATGTACTAGTTCACCCTCACAGAATGCATTCCAGTGTCTTTGAACTGAGGAGTTTTGTTGATACCAAAACACTTGCTATTTGGTTGCTCTATCAGTAAAAATACATTGATATTCTGGAGCTCAATCATCTCTAGGTCAGCCCAAAAACACTTGCTATTTGGTTGCTCTATCAGTAAAAATACATTGATATTCTGGAGCTCAATCATCTCTAGGTCAGCCCACGTAAGTTGTCTTTATCATCTTCACAAGATTCCAGGAGACTTGTTTGGTTTTTAAAAAGCTATCCAAATAATGGCATGGAAATCTTGGGAGTATATTTCAGATATCAGTCACTCAGCTGTGCTCAGAAAGGGTAAGAAATCTTGTTTTACAGAGAGCTGCTTCTCACTTTCCCTTAATGCTTCTCACTTTCCCTTCATATTTCAGAATGCAACAACTTAGCTTTGAACAGCAACACATAAGAGAGTATTTAACTCAATATTTAGCTCAGTCAAGCTTTTAAAAGTTTGTTTTGTCATAAAAGCATAATTTGGGGATTTTTTTTTTTCGATTTAGGACAATTACTTCGTGCTACTGAGGCAGAAAAGGCGAAGATTTGATAATGCTGTCATTTTGGGAGTGCACACAGTGCCTGTATGTCATTACACTCAGTCACTTAATGCAGCTCTGAGGTGAGACTGGACTGCCAGGCAGCCCTGCAACAAAAGACAACACAATGTAAAGGACTTCTGCTATAAAAAAGTACATCAGGAATTTTATTTTTGTCTACTTAGTCCTTTCTCCCTACGAGAGGTTCATTAGTCTCCAGTGGAAGATAGAGTATGATTCCTGCCTTCTAAAGAACGATGTCAGAGGGATAATTCTAGCTGCTTTTCATGCAGATACTTGAACACCTGTTTCTCCTTCATTTACCTGCCAAAGAAGATTAGCTCAGGATAACACCTACTGATTTTATGGATTACTGCTGTGGTTTTTTGCCTCATAGTAATAAAGGTGAATACCACAAATGGCTTTTCTATAGGCCTTAAGCAAAACTATATGTAACAAAATCATAAGATGTGTGGGTTGTATGATAATTTTGGTTTAGCATAAAGCTAAATTTAAGATGCCATCATATGTAACTGTCATGTTTCTTCACAGTGTATTCGTTTGAAATGTACACCACCCCCTTATTCTGTAAGCCTCCTCATTACTATGGCAAATTCAAATATCTTGTAGTCAACTAGTTTCAAGGAACCTTGCAATATTTGCACATTATCAATGTCATCTTTTCCTGCTGCTTATTCCTCATTTGCAATTATAATAATTCATGGTATTTCAGCCATCTCCACAGCAACTAATTATGATGGTAGAAATAGACTGACATCTATTGCTATTATGCAACAGAAAGAAGTGAAATTCACAAAAACAAATCATCCAAATCTTATGGATGTAAAAAAAGGCCAGGATAAAGTTGTAACACAAGAATATTTAGGTAGAGTTAATCACTGAATGTTTATTTTTTTCTTCACTTATATCTGAAATTTGAAGCTGCAGCAGTAATATTTTAATTAAGGTATTTATAACAACATAATGGCATTTTGATATCTTCAGAAAAATACTTCTAGGTCTTGTCACCTTTGATCAAACGTGTAATTGCCACAGAGCAGTTATTTCCAGTATCTCTGCAGTTTTTTTGTGAAGTATTTGTCAAAATCTGCAGAACAAGTCAACCTTTTTCTCTGTTAAAACACCATCTACAGTCAGGTCATAACCCAACGCTGGGCAGAATTTCAGATTTCAGGTTCACATTCCACTGTCACTCCACATACTGCATTGCCAGAAAGCAATTAATAATAATTAAGATTTGTCCAACATGAAATACAGCACATGCTCTTGTACTTCCTAGAACTGAAAGAAACAAAGTAAAATAAAAGAAGTCTTAGTATTCTCTGAAATTAATGAGTGAAAATTCCTGAAGCCTGTGTTGAAAAAGTGTTCTAAGCCCAGATGCCACACTAGCTAGTTAGCTACTTTTGCAACCAGCACTACGTAGGCCATGAAACCTGAATCCATTTTTGTAATTTTAGATGTCAGTATGTTGAACTCTGTACTACTTAACAGGTCTGATTTAATCATGCAAGAAAAATCCCCTGACACGAATGGTAAGGAGATAAAATTCAAGTTTCTTTCAAAGGCAAATCATCTGCCTTTGCACGTTTCTTGACAATTAGATAATTGAATAGGTTTGTGTGTTGGGATCAAGGATGTTTTCTCCTGATTCATCCAACACGTGTTTTAAAAATAAACATACTCCAGGACAGACACAGCAGCTCAAACTACTCGTGGTAGTCCAGTATCTTCTCTTGTACTCAATGGTTATGTTACATGCAAGAAGCAGGCTAAGCATCTATTTGTCTGACTCCTGACTTAAGGAATCAGATTGCAGCACTCAGAAATTCATAAGCTAAAAGCTGCATCCAAATGAAGCCATGTGGATTTATCCTTTGTGTTGTTGGAACTAAATTTAGCCTTAGTGGATATCTCTTGCAGACAATTCCACAATGAAAAAAGACACTGTACACAAAAGCACCTTTTTTTCAGTTGCACTCTGACCATTTTGTTGGGTGCTCTTTATCTCTGGCATTTCATGACTGAGTGAATGACTGTTCATGGTGTTACAGACCTCTGTTGTGTTCCCTGCTGACTTCTGTCCTTGCTGCAGCAGTGCTTGCTGCAGCAACGTGGCCCATGGTGCTGGGGGCAGGTGATGCATCTCTCTGTGCTGGTGATGGCCCCATCCTGGAGCAACGGGTCACGACCACACTGCATGAGGGCAGGAGCTCACACCTCTGCCAAAGGCCACTTCAGAAGGCAAAAGCCCTTATGGCATGGGTTTCCCCTCATCCCTGGGTCTGGAAGCATGCGAGGGCTGTGGGGATTCTTTGAAAGGCTGTGCCAGGCCAAGGAAGCCCTGTCTGCTGTAGCTCCCACCAGAGGGTGTGTAGAATATGTGTGCTGATGTTGTTTGTCCTGTTTTGTGCCTTGATTTTCCTCCATCGGAATGGTCTGGTTTATGCAGTGCACAGCTTAGATGACAGTTACCATGTATTTTTGTGAATATCAGGGGAACCAGGACCTTGCTATAAAAGAAGAGATGACCAAAAAAAAAGCGGTTCTGCTAGTATTCTTTATTTCTCTGAAAGATACTCCATCCCTTTAGTCATGCTTTTTTCGGTTTTTCATAACTTTTTCGTTCTGATATATCTTTTTGGAGATGAGTACCCAGATTTGTGTTAGCTGTAGACTATTGCACTAGCACAAAGGGGCTGTATTTATTTCCTAGTAATTTCAGTTTTCTGTTGCCTTTTTTTACTGCCCAGAGCATTAGGATGATGTTTTCAAATAATTCTCTGCAGAGTTTCCAAGCACTATCTTCTGAGTTGCGATGACTAATATAGCTGTTAAGTGTGTAGAGTTAGGGCTGCGTTTTCCCAAACGTCTTTTTTGCTCTTATCAATGTTGAATTTTGTCACACATCATTTAGTATAATAAGAACTTTTGTGGCTCTTTGCAGTCAGCCTTACTTTTTACCGCAGTCAGCAAATTTTGGCATCTCCCTGTTGTCAACCTTTCTAAACTGTGTTTTTGTGAAGAAGACAGTGACAGGTACATCCCTCTGCTTATGTATGAGGCATTCCTTTTTGATTTCTACATGTTGTTATTCCACCAGAGGATAATGACCTTTATCTAATGCAGTTTTAATTCTTCCAATGACCTTAACATAGGAGTTTTGGAACTCTGAAGACGCCAACTTGGAACAAGCATCTTCATTCATTGACTTCTGTGAACTTCCCACCTCAAACCCAGGATGATTCTTCTCTCATCTCTCTTCTGTTCTAGGTCTCCCAATTTCTAGCTTTATTCAATGTAACTGTTGCTAGACTGGTGGGATGGGAACCAGGCTTACTGGTCTGTAATTCCCAGATGACTTTCAGACTCTAAAGAATAGCAGCCTTCTATTTGCCATCTCCTACTTTCCTATCTTATCTAGGTTACATGTCACACTTAGTGTTCATATTTGATTTCCTGAGGAACTCAAGGAAGAAAACTGTCTGGTCTTGGCAGTTTGCTGCTCTCCATTTTATTGATTTCTTAAAAAAGCTCTCCAAGTGACACTTACTTAGAAAGGCTTCCACAGCTCCTTGTAAAGAAGAGTTTCACTGCCATTCTGCTGAAGCTCTTCAGGAGTAGCACTGCTGTGAAAAATATTTGACTTGTTTACCATGGCCTTTATCCTTCAATACCATTGCTTTTAACCTTAGATCATCTATGGTTCTACCAATTTTCTGTTTGGTTTTCTACACAATGAGCAGAAAAACTTTATTAGGTTCTGGAAAGCAGGGATACTTACACTGGAATACTGAGATATGAGACTGACAATATTAGCTACATTTATAATGTGATTACATTGTAAGAAATGTCCAGACTATTATCATATCTCCTTCACTTCACTGTCCTTCCTGCCTATTCTTTTTCAAATTTGCTTCTTATATCAGTACTTCAGTTCAAAACTGTTACCATCTAAACATGTTCTGTATCTTCATCTCTGTCTCCCCATCCCAGGCAAGCATCAGTACTGTGTTTTTGCACACACACACAGAAAGCACTAAGATAAGCATAAGGGTAAAAATGCCTTATTTTCTCAGATAACGTCAACATTTGCTGGAGAGGAGCATAAAACAATGTCATCATTGGTGGTTTTTTTAAAAATATCTCCTATTGAAATAATGGAATAATTCGTACTACGAGCAGGATGGTTCATGCCAAATTCTCATGAAGCTGTTCTGCATTCATGTTACTGTAACTGAAATCAGAGTCTGGTCTTTTTTCAGTCTGTTGATTCCATAGGACTGTCATGTATAATGAAAAATTTCCCTCCATCTGGGAATGTTATCTTTTCACCCCAAAGAAACCAANCACTGGAATACTGAGATATGAGACTGACAATATTAGCTACATTTATAATGTGATTACATTGTAAGAAATGTCCAGACTATTATCATATCTCCTTCACTTCACTGTCCTTCCTGCCTATTCTTTTTCAAATTTGCTTCTTATATCAGTACTTCAGTTCAAAACTGTTACCATCTAAACATGTTCTGTATCTTCATCTCTGTCTCCCCATCCCAGGCAAGCATCAGTACTGTGTTTTTGCACACACACACAGAAAGCACTAAGATAAGCATAAGGGTAAAAATGCCTTATTTTCTCAGATAACGTCAACATTTGCTGGAGAGGAGCATAAAACAATGTCATCATTGGTGGTTTTTTTAAAAATATCTCCTATTGAAATAATGGAATAATTCGTACTACGAGCAGGATGGTTCATGCCAAATTCTCATGAAGCTGTTCTGCATTCATGTTACTGTAACTGAAATCAGAGTCTGGTCTTTTTTCAGTCTGTTGATTCCATAGGACTGTCATGTATAATGAAAAATTTCCCTCCATCTGGGAATGTTATCTTTTCACCCCAAAAAAACCAAAAAAAAAAAAAAGTCAGAGCAGGACTCTGAATGTGTAAAACATGCTGAAATTGCATGGTGGGCCTTTACTTGAACTGTTACCAGCTACCAAGCCAGAAAGCAGACTGCACTATTTTGGGAGATAAGGCGCTGGCGTTAAAGACACTTGGGGGTTTTTTCAGCATTATGTACCAGCCAGCTAGTGCCATTGCACAAGCTGGAAATATCATCCAAATATAATTGCTGGATGGTGTGACAGCTGCAATTCAAGAATCTTCTTATTGGAGGAAGTGTTTGTTGCTTTGTGATTCAGTCGTTCCTATAATCAAGCATTAAATGAATGATTTCCTGTTTGGCTCCTAACAGAGGTCTGTGTTGAAGGGTTGATGCCAGTTCATTCCAATAACAAATGCATTTTTAATTTGTGTGTGCTTAGTCAAGATTTTCTGGGTGTACAACAGTAGTGATGGTTTCTGAGAAGTATATGAAATATTCATAACATCTCTCTCAAAACGGTGCTAAGCCAACTTCAGATTTAAGTAGGTATTTCTTAGTCACAAGCTGTGCTTTGTATCATTTATTTTTAGTAGAGGTACATGTGGACACAGATAAACAAGTCCCCATCTATTTTCTGTGTCAGTTTGGAAGGCTATGGAGTACTAATTATTCCAGTGTAAGTGGAAAACTGTAATTTACTTCAACAGTGTTTGAGTAATGTGCAAATATATTTTAAATTATCTCAAATCCCTTTCTGGTGAAATAGGAGCATCCAGCAGAGCAGGCTTTTTTCAGTGTAGCCAAAATAGGATGTTGTTAGGGAGTAAAACACTGGATTTACACATCTGTCTGGCAGTGGGTACCAGGCAATATGTGTTTGTAAAGTTACAGCTGTAAGGTAAACTCAAGATGTGAAACTACACAGCAGTTGGCTGTTGCTATAGAAAGAGCTGTGCTGCTTCTCTTACCGAGTACAGGTCTCTTTTCTGTCAGCGAGGTGATCCTCCCAGCTGGCAAACAAGGGGACCAAATACTGGCCAGTAGCTTGGTTGTCATCTCCAGGTGGTCTGTCCAAGCATTCTTTTTGCCTTCTTATCATCAGCCTGCCACTGTTTTGGTTTTATCTCAAAATTTTCCCCCATTTTTCCACCCCTGGAAAGCTGACACCTTCACCTTTAAACGTTACTGTGAATAATCCAGTTTCCTGACATCTGCTAGACTTCTTTATGTAAACTGTGCTCTGTATTTTGCCATCTGGAAGTGTTGTCCGATGAGGAGCAAATCCAAAAGCAGCAGCTTGCCTGGGTAGTTATGTGCCATGTGTGAACTCTGTTATGGGGAGAACTCTCCAGAGAGTCACAGGAGTTGTTATCTTACTCAAGCAATGCCCGCCATGGTTTTCACTTTGAGGAAGGTCCCTTGAACTATTATGCTGCAGAATATTCCAAACAGACATTCCTGCTGTTACAGATGACACTGCAGATCCCTACTGCAGTATCATCATTCTGGGAACCATCTTCTCAGATATAAAGGAAACACCTTGCAGATACCTCACCCAGCTCTTCACCCATTTGCTTTTAGCACAGTTTTTGTCTGTTGTACGTACAGAAATCTGAGACTGCAAGGTACCTAAAGCAAGTTGAGTCACTTGGAAAAAGCAGCTGTTCCTTGGGATATACAACTGCTGCTGAAGTTCCCATGTATTTTTTTCAGATGGCATCACTCATCTTGTCTGGTTGCAAAGGTTTGATGTGCAGAACCCATACTCTTAGTGTTCCTTTGATACTACAGCTTCTGCATACATTGTTACATGGATGCCTGTTGGGGAAACCATCATTTGGGAAAATGTAAATGGATCTCCTACCATAAGGATTGCATCAGCTGCCTTCTGCTGGTGCTTAGGACATAACCTCATTGCAGTAAGAACTGTGGTGGTAATCACTATGATCAATTTACCTTTAACATAACTACAGCATACATAGGGTGCTGGTAGCAGTATGGACTTAAGCAGGTTCTATTCTAGCCTGCCAGATTTCTTGCTTGGATGAAAGCCTTCTAATAAGTCAGTACCTCCTCACTACTGTTTTTGATGCCCAAATTAAGAAGTCTCCGAGTGCCAAGTTATGGCTTTTCACTCTGCAATCACACTGTATTTGCAGAGCAGGTGTACGTTAAGATATACTATGTAACCTTGTTGCAAATTTCTTTAATTAAGATACAGAATCTCCTTTTTCATTAAGCTGTGGAAAGCAATACCTGTTGGTGGCTCAGCTTTCCAGTTCTTCACCTAGTACTACCTAGGAATTAGTAAAAACACTGTGCAGCAATTCAGAGGGAAGAACAGAAGAAATGTATTTTCTTCATTTTTTCTTTATTCTGGTCAGCTTTCTGAGTGTCTCCCTAACTTCTCAAGTGTGACTAGTAAAGCAATTATGTATAAAAGGTATAAAAATGCAAGTCTTTCCAAAATCCTATTGATAGATTATCAAAGTTCACCGACACAGCGGAGTTCTGTTTTGCTGTTTATTAGCTGGGCAGCCGTGGGTGGTAACATTCTTCTTAAGGTGTCTACAATCTTGTTTTCTTTTCGAATCCACTTTCTCAGGGTTTTTTTTCAAACACACAGCTTTTGTTATGTTTGTCAAGATTTCTTGTTTTATCTCCTGTTTTCATGCATTCATTTTCTGCCAGGCTCGCTCGACTTCACCTGGGAAATCCATTATGTTGGGTTTCTTTGGATCTAACTTGAAGTGAAGTTCTTTCCCTAGGAGGACACCTTCTTTGATTGATTTTTTTTCATTCCTTCTGTATGAAAAAAAATACAGTCCATCTGTTTTTTGAATTAGATTTCTGATTTCTTTAGTACAGAAAGAATTAAGAACTATCATGGTAAAGTTGGTCAGATATAATTTTTGCCTTTCCTTGTGTTTGCTGAATTTCTGGTTGTGTGCTGTATTTCTGAGTTGTGTTCCTGTATTGTGATCTCAGTGTGGTTTGCGGTATTTTGATTAGCTTCTGCAATTCTGTGTTTGCTGATTTGACTTTGCATCAGCTTTTCCTGCCAAGTCTGTCCTCTGGCAGTTGAGTGTATTAATGGTCGGTACAAGTCTAGAGTTTTCTTAAGGCTGCTTTCACTTCTTCTGCTGTTTTACTTTCTGTCTCAATCAGTAAGGAAGAGACGATTGAATTTTTATCTGTGGTTACCAGGTGTGCCAACTGTTATACCTCCTAAACTCTTCCAGTTAGTAATTAGGAATTTTAGATTTGATCCTGCACTCTTAAAGGAATGTGTATATTTTTACTGTGTTATTTCAAAGGCTTACCTGTCACAGGTGAAGATTTATCATGCTCCCAGGCCAGTGCTGCTAACTGGAAATGGACCATTGCCTTGAGCTGGTCTGAATTTGAGTGGAAGCAGGATGCCCTGACATCATCATCTCTGTGCTTTTACATAGTCATAATTTAAAATAAATCCAGTTGTACTTGCAAGAGTGGAAATGAAATAAAATAAAATTAATCACTGGGGGAGGGGGGAGTGGTTTAATTTTAGTTTTGCCTCTTTTTCCTGTTGTTTTATTTGCCTTGATTACGGTAACAAATTTTAAGTCTAGCGGGATCATTTCCTAGCCTAGAGTGTTGGCCGCAGGTCACAGAACAGGTGCTGTTAATGCTTTGCTACTGGTGTAGCAGGTGACACGCCAAGTTGTTTCAGCTTGTCTGTACCTCACTTTTCCACCTCTATAATGATGATCCTGGTTCGCTTAAAGAGTGTTTTGAGTTACGCATTAGTGTGGCATCAATGCCGTGGGGTTTTTCTGTGTTATTAGTTTGTCTCGTAGCACATGCCACAGAAGTTTTCCAAGTGATTCACATACTGAAGGGGGTTTATTTGGTCAGCTGATTTGGAGAGGTACTTCTATACCCTTTTTTAAATCAAGCTTAACCTTTTCTACCAGCCTGTTTTTCTCCTTCTGATGTTCAGAAGAAGCCTATGTTATCTCATAGAATGGCAGTGCTAGGCTACAGTCAGAACAAGGAATGTCATGGGCAGACAGACAAAAAGAGGCTCCTAGTCCTGTCTAGGTAGTAATCTGTCTGAATTAGATTTTGTAGATGGTACTGTTGCAGGAAAACCCAGGCTGGTATTAGAGATACTCAAAACTTCTGTAAGGAACTTTAAATCTCAAAGATTCAGAAACCTGTTGGAATATTTTTACTTTCCTCAGGCTTCGAGAGACCTATGCATGTTTGAAGCCAAGCAAAATTCATATTTAGCAATGAGCAAAGCAATACAGTTATTTCAACCATGCTATGTTTTGGCATTGGTCATACCCCAAGCTCACAGCAGCAGTGCTGTGTGTCATGCCACAGCTATTAAAACAATCCCAAAATTAATGGAGCTCTCTGTGAGTTGGCACATCTACATTTTCCTCAGCTATGTCTAAGACTTTCATCTACAGCAGCGTTTCTTTTCTTAAAACTACTCTCTTCAGTCAGTTTTGATTTCAGGAGTATATTCAGCCCTATTTTTATCTCATCTCAGCATCTTTATCTCAGCCACTCACCCTTAGATTCCTTTACAGTCAGTGAAGCCTAACAGACACTTCCAAGGTGCAGTTCAGTCT
Source organism: Ifrita kowaldi (assembly GCA_013398055.1). NCBI lineage: Eukaryota > Metazoa > Chordata > Aves > Passeriformes > Cinclosomatidae > Ifrita > Ifrita kowaldi. The sequence goes on along the minus strand of VZRS01000217.1, from coordinate 247,567 downwards.
TGTTTAGATTCTTACATTAGTCTGAGGTTAGTCATGCCCAAGACTTGCTCTTAGTATATAAAGAGGCCAACTGAGAGGCAGAAGCCCACACTGTAATAATTTGTATCAGCTGAATCCTGCTCAATTTGATTGCTAAGAAAGCCTACATAGTTGGGAAAATTTCAAGATGATATAATGTTTTTTAATGCATAATCCATCACATTTGAAAATCTCTTCTTCCTTACAAATCTAAAGAAAACATTGATGGTTGTTTATCTAAACACTATGCAAAGCAATTGGTTTGTTTGTTTCTAATTATTCAGATCTGAATTATTAGCAAAGCACATTCCTACTGAAAGCAAGTATAATTGATGCACCAGAAAGCTTCTGTTCTCAGCTTCATCCTATAACAACCTTTGCTTTCTATAATCATTGTGAAAATGATAGTGGCCTTTGAAAGGAAAAATTCATGCAAAGCATCCCCCACTGCTTTTTAAGACAAAGGCCACGGACAATGTCAGAAAAAAAGTAAGGTTAAGATCGAGCTGGCCAGCACAGACTGGAATTTAGTTTCAGTCGTCAGATGAAAAGGGCAGGACTTGTTTATTCAGTCCACCCCTTGGTTTAAGCAGCAGCATGACAACTGCTGCAAAGGAGGACGGTTTATTATTATCTTGTATAATAATATTTATTATTAATTTATTATTGTTTCATATAGATGCAGGTTGGAATAGTTCATCTGAGATGTTTTTGTCCTGGAGGGAAGGATGGGAGGACAGAAAGGTTGTGTGTCCTGACTGCATAAATGCCTCTTTGGCTGGTTAATGGAGCAGCAGAAGCGCTTGGCACAGAGGCAGCGGCGAGCTTCGCCTTCTCAGCTGGAGGAGCAGCCCACAACCGCTGCCATCACGGAGCACAGCAGCCTATTAAAGGAATAAAGACAAAACTGTGTTTGATTTCCAGAATGGAGGGGCAGGAACTCCTCCTGACCCTGTCAAGGCTTTACTGATCTTAATGGGTCTGCCACAGAGAAAAACTCTGCTTCAGCAGCAGAGGGGTGCTGCTCCTGAGGGACAAGTTCAAAAATACCAGCTCAGAAACATTAATAAAAACATTTCCCACTGTTTCTTCATCAAAGCATAAAAGAAACAGAGTACTGCAGAGCACACTGGCAAAATCTGTACACTTCTACCATAAAATACACATAGGCTCATTTCTATAAACTAGTAACTGAGAGTTTCTTGGAGAGTGGATGAATTTGTTACAGTAACTAGTTTCTGGCATAAGTAGATCCTATAAAGAGGGCTTAATGCTTATTTCTAATCTCCTGGAAGGTTGTACAAATGAAAAAAAATGAGGTTAATCACCAAGGAAAATCACTAATGAAGTAATACATCTTTTCTTAAATATTAATTATATTTCATTTTTTCCCATCACAGAATTTACACGGTTCTCATGAATCAAGGATTAATTCAAAGGTTTATATTTATCCTCTGCTGTGAATGGATTCCTCCTCAGTGGAGAGTGAATGAATTTATTTTATACCAGCTTTCTGCTTGAAAAGAAAAACCCTTCATAAAAGAACTGGCAATCTTTGCCGGAGAAATCCAGACCAAGTAAAGCGTTTCATTGTTCAGACTGTTAGATCCTAATGAGTTCTGCATCTAAGTGCTTGTATTTTTTCCCATCTGATCAGCAGTAGCATAGCAGGTTATGCACTTAAATGTACGACACTTGTTTGGGAAGAAGATTTGTATTAAAGAAAGGCAGCATGTTCCATAGTTTTAGTATAACATCTGTTATTATCATTCAGTACTGCTCTTAGCCCAGCATGCCCTTCCTCTAAATATTTTATTAATTAAACTGGATTAGTAGGAAAATAATTGATACTATAAGTCCTGTACCTACTTAGAAAGGATTTAGAAACAGAAAAAATTGATTTTGTCTGAGCTTCAGCTTGAGGGTTGTGGGTTTTTCATTCTTGAACACAAGCAGATTACAATAGGGAGTATCTGAAAAGCCTATATACAGTCTTCCAATTATATCCAAAAATATTCTATCTTTGAAATTCTGCAACTGCAAAAACAGTCCGCTACTTTGAGAAGTCTTGGTCACTACTGGAGGGTCTTCCTCAGCAACTGGTTTGGAAGAGACTCTCCTGCACTTCTTCTAAATGTCCTGATAGCCCTTTTTAGCACCTGATTCCCCAAAAGCCTTAACTCCAGTCTGCAAAATTACTGTGTTTCTTACCAGTACTATGATAATGTGGTGGGACCTCCTAGCCATGAAGTCAGTAGTAATGCTTGGTACCTTGCACAACCGGCTCTTGTCTGAGCAGGAGGGTGAGGCAGTGCACCCAGGTGGATGCCAGTGAATTTGTGTGTAAAATGCAGGTCTCTTACTTAGCTTACTGTGGTCAAGTAGAGAAACAGAATTTGCTTGTGCCTTTGTTCTGTGGGTAGTGCTGCTGTCTATATGCAGAAACTGCTGCTTTGCTGCTGATTCTCCCAGCTTGGTTTCCCACTGAAGAGCAAGTTCAGTTTGCTGAAGAGCAAGTTCAGTTTGCTGCTTATTCTAACATAACGTTACACTTTTTGAGGCTCAGGAATTAGCTGCAGCTTATTCTGGCTTTTTTTGGAAGGTCTCAGGGCAACTATTCTTAAGGAGGAAGAGGAAAAAGCTTTAAATTCTTTAAATGTACCAGAACAAGACCCCCTCAGCACAGGGAAAAGGCAGCTTGGGGAGAAGTCTGCAGTGCAACTCCAGAGTTTGATTATTGGGCCTTTTTTTTCAAAAGCATATTAGAAACTTAGAAATCAGTGTTTCATTGCAAGTCAGTTGAGGTGCCTAAAGCACTTCTTCAAATGGGTTTAAGGCACTCTGGAAAATGCTGTGGTTGTTATGTTAACAACCTCCAAAATCAAACTGCATCATGTGGCTGGTTAATGGGTATGGGGCCTTGTGCTTCAGTAAAGGGTCCTGCCTTTAATTCTGATCCATGCTGAAGTTCAGAGAGTGTGTCTCTCCCTGGGGAGACCAGGGTTTTTAATTAGCTTCTGGCTTTACTTACTGGTCATCTTTGTCCTGAAGAATATGCGTTCAAAACTGATTTTAAAAGCAGGGAAGCCTAAATTTATCCTATGGAGAAGAGTGAAGCAGAGCTGGCCTTGTTCATACTGAGCCCTAAGTATGTGGCAGCAAGTAAGTTGCAGTGAGCACAGTGTGCCAGTATAAGCATGGCTAATTCACCAGATACATGCGTCCCTGTGGGAACAGTCAACACACAGCAGTACCAAGACAGGTTGCACCCTCCTGTTTCCAAGGAAGGAGAGAGGGTTTCCAAGCCTCTTTTGCTTTAAATCTGCCTTGAGCAGGCTGAGGATGCTAAGTCCCAGTTCATCTGTGTGTGCATGCATCTGTGCTGGGTCTGATAGAGGAGCATATGGCAGAAGCGATTTGCCCTTGACTGTGCCTCTTTTTTGGCAGGCACAGGCACGTTTCTCACAGAGCGGGTGCAGTCGCAGCCACTCCTTCACATCACTTCTTGTGCCCCTGGCTTTCAGGTCTTTGCCTGTGTGCGTGTCCTTTGTGGTGTTTTGGTTAATTGGACATTGTTTTAATTACTCCTGCACTAAAGAAACATGTATTTTCTATCTGTCATTTTGCTGCCTCAGTGACCGTGGTCTCCAAGCAGCCAATACAGAACTCGAGCTGTTCATGTCTGGTGTAAATTGCAGTGGCTCTCTTGGAGTTTCCCTCCTTTACATTTCTTTAGGGGAAAACACCACTCCAGGGAATATAAGGCTCTATTAAACAGCTCATTTTTGCAATGTCCCAATCACCTTGATCTGCCCTCACTGGAGGAAGTGGCAAAGAAGCCTTGGCTTCCATTCTCTTCCACAGCCTGGACACAGTCCGTGGCCATGTTCTTGGCCACATTTTTCCTTGGTTTGAACCTTTGTGTTGCCTTCTTTCTTACCCTTCCCTCTCCAGCTTCTGAACTAATTTCCTTTTTCTCCCTTTGCTGTCTCTAATTCTCCACAGAAGTCAGAAATGCTTGGCTCTTGTGTCAAAATCAAGCAATGGGTGTGCAGACATGCCCTCAAATCAGTCAGTCTATCGCCATTTCTGTCAATAACAGCCACACTACAGCAGCAGACAGATTCTCTGGACTGCCAGTAGCCTATATTTTGAGATGCTAAACTGCCACTGACTTGAAGAGGAGAAAGAGCATTTTTTAAAATGCCTTTGAAAGGCATGGAGCCTTTTAAAACAATAATTTCCCTTCTTTTCTATTTATATTGACCCTTATCCTTTGCTTACAGCTTTGGAAAGAAAAATGTCAATGAGGCAAAGCAGAGAGGAGCTTATAAAACGAGGAGTGCTGAAAGAAATTTTTGATAAAGGTAAGTGTTCTTCTTTTCACAACAGTAAATTGACATCCCATATGGTTTTATGGCCAGACGTTACATAATTGTAACACCAGGAACCGGGAATAGAGTTCGGAATTGCAAGACTGTGCAAACTAAGATCTCTAAACAGTTCTCTTGACTTTGACGTGGTCTGGCCCTCTCTGTTGGATACATGTGATAGTTACTTTGCAAATAAAAATGAAAACTAATCAGAAATGTAAAGCAATAGAAATAAAAATGACAGCAATAGGCAGTAGTCACTGACTACAAAAGAGCAAAGCATCCAGACTGTGGAGAAATGTGGTGGGTTTGTGCCTCTGTGTCTTGCCATTGTCTGGTTGAGTCACTTTGGGATTAACTGTTGTGAGAAAGGGAAACATTTAAAGGTTTTGGATCCTGATGAGCACAGAACAATGTACTTTCCCTTGAAACAGCTCAGAAGAGATAATAATTCCTTGTTCAAGATAATTAATTTGTTGAGTTGGTAATGTCTTATTTATGCAAAATGCCACTGTTTTACAAACATAATTGTTTTACACTGATTACACAATACATAGTTGACATCTATTACATATATGTCAGTCTTTGAGTGCAGCTTTTATTTGTTTTGCGGCTTTCCTTGTCAATAACTAAGGCAATTAATTCAACAAATTATATAAAGACGTAATAAAGTTACCTCCTAATCACAGTAGAACTTACGCATATGCTTTAAAGCCTCATTAATTCAAAATCTAGAAGATTTTGACAATAGCAGTGCAAAATCTGGTAGAAATCAATAGAAGTTAGAAATTTCACAGGTATTAGAAGTATACTTCATAAATTCAGGATCATTTAAATCTGCTACCTACTTTTTACTCTAGCTTATTAGGAATTAAAAAATTTACTAACCTAGGCTGCTAATTTTTTAAAGTGAAAAACAAACAGTAACAGCAAAAAGGTGCTTATCATTAAATTTTACAGTTTCTACCAGTTGTGTGTTGTAGTGTGCTCTCACTATGACCTGCTGGCTTAGAAATCATCCTAGATGTAACTTCAGAGTAAAAACAGCTCGTGGCAATAGGTTTGCCCTTCTCACTGCTTTGTATTGTCCACGTTTCATAGTCTGACTCAGATCGGACCCACAGCCGGCAAGGCGTGGTCCAGGCTGTCACACCAAGTGATCAGTGCCTCAGCTAACTCAGAAGACAGCCTTCAGTCACACCTCTGTCCCAAGTGTGACCTCCTTCATCCCTGCCTCACATCCCACATGTGGCCACCTTCTGAACCATCCCTGCATACACCTAAAGGCATCCCCAGGAAAAATCTTTTCTGGGAAGTCTGACTCTGCTGTCTCTATTCCCCTTGTATTGCTACCAAAGCACTACAGTTTTTTCTATTGATCAAATAATGATGTAGTTTGTAAACTTCTGTGTCATCCTGTGAAGCAGATACTAAGTTGTCTGGAGGTATTTGAAAGAAAGAAATTACTTCCTCTATGGTAATTTGTCAACTTTACAGAGCTGATATGGAAAGAAAGAGGTAGGGCAGAGAAGAAAGTGGTAATATACAAGAATAGGAGAAGTAATCCAATAGCTATGATGATACAAGGGTGTGAACAAGGCAAGATGTGTAGGACAAAAGCATTATTTCGTTCAGCAGTGTAATAATCTGAGAGTAATTCTAATAAAGGATATATCTCACTGAGAACCTTAAGTGGAAGTAACATTTTCTTTGAAATTCCTGTTAGGTAACCTCTAATCCTTCAAGAAAACAACAGACCTTTAGCATTTCCTAGCAGAGCACTTTATTTGATTATGGTAGCACCTTCCATGCCAAGAGGCATCTTGCACAGACAGTAGGTGTAAATCTCTTTGTATCCCTTTCCTAAGAGGCGGGCAAAGCAGGCAGAATCAGCCTGTGAGTAGTTTTGGCTATTTCTTTCTTTAAAAACCCATACTGATCAAAGGAAACAGTGCAGACAGACTGACCCAAGAATAAAAATTCTTGCCGCGTGCTTAGTGTTGATTTTGTCATATCTTCTGTGTTGAAGAACAGCATAATTATCTGCTTTGTTTGCCTGCTGTTTAACGTGACACTCTGACCTGTTTGCTTCAGGATTTGCTGGCTTTTCAGAGGACTTTGTGTCACCTAGCAGGTGAGGGTTTCCAGAGTGCAGTAAGTCACAGTATTCACATATGGGAGAGTCACTGCAGTCCAGCTGCTATATTTGGAAAACAAGAAATGCTGTTACCACTTCAGTGACCCCCACACTTAAATTAGTCAAGCAGAGCTGCTCCAGACTGAACTGCAGAGAGCTCTTTCCTTGCTGAGGGCCACACTCGTGACGGAATCGGTTTCTGTTACCTTCCATTTCCAGGGGTCTGTGACTTGAGTATTCTGAAAATGTAGGCAAAGCTTGCAATTTTTTTGAATACTCTGTACTTTTGGAAAATAGTAAGTTGAAGAAGTATCTGATGAAGCTCCTGCTGTTCTAATAGTTTGTGGGAAGGTAGTGCTGAGAGGTTAAAAATACCTCTTCCACCTGCATCACAGAACATACCTCAACATTTAGAAAAACTCGTATTTGTGCTGTGCCATTGCTGCTACACATAGGTACACACCTTGATTTTCACATGAAGGTGTAACCATCTCAAAAGCATCTGTCATTAGAATTGCCCACTGTTTCATGCTGCTGGTCAAAGAATTAAATCTACTTGTAGTATTTTGATACCTCTTCTGAATGTAGATGAGATTGCTTGTAGTGAGAAATTTCTGAATATGAGTGTGTACTCATTACTTACTCCAAAGGCAATGGTGCAATGGTTTTTCAAGGAAACATGGGCAGTCTTCATCTTTTACATTCTTGTATTTTTATACGCTCTATCTAATCAAAATGATGGATTTAGACTTAAATTTGAGGTAACCTAAATCCTGACAGGATTTGGACATGTTGCACTTACGTACTAAGGCAGTTTTCGTGACAGTGTGTGAGAACAAAGTTGAAGAAGTGGCTTTGGTAATGCTCCAAGGAGGAAGGCATGGCAGCCACTGGGGAGCCAGTTGTACTACAGTGAAATGGAAAGGTTTTGAACTCCTTCAGAAGCAGCCTGTCTCAAACTCCATGGGATCCCACAAAATCAGGGATCTGCTTAGGGACTGAAATTGTGGAGGATCCCAGCTACTATGCTCAGGTAGTCGCCAAGGCTAAGGAACAGTTCCTGGGGCAAGTCTTGACCACATGCAAGAACACTCAATTTTCCATTCCCCACCCTTGGGGTCATGTCAGAGAAGGACAATGAATTTTACTCTGCCCTTCCTAGCCTTTGCTATCAAGAATTCTTGCTTGGACAGTCTACTTGAGAGCAGACAAGTACTGAAGGAGACAACCCAATCCAAAAATTAACACAGGATTTCAAATTGTGCATTTTGACTTCCATAGCCATTCTTCTGTCGAAGGAATGCATGAGCATGGCATTTTTCAGATATGCAAAAAGTTGCATGGTCCAAGGTGTTCAGAGTAAAAGACACAGTGAGAGGATAGGCAGAGCTACAACAGGAGGAGCACAACAGGACTGGTCTGTGTCAGTCAGCGTGACACACTGTGGGCTGCTTCACACCAGGCAATGTTTTTTAAGTACCTGAGAGTGGAAATGGCAGGTGTGTTCAGGAGTACAAACCACGCTGAGGAGCCACAAGTGAGGTTTTGAACACATCATCGATGTATCTGGGCCTTCTCCCCATGCTGTTGTTTTCACTTGCTAAGGTGAATCAGTGTGTCTGGGTAGTGTCCACTGCATCAGGGAGTTTCCTCTGAGGTCCTGTTTCTTCAGTGACTGCAGGTGTGCAGAGTCTCCTGAGTAACAGAAGAGCAGCCTTCACGTGCTCTCTTGCTGCAGAGGTCAAGCTACTCCCTCATGGACCTGTCCAGTTTCATGCTCAGCTGATGTTATTAAAGCTCATGGACTTAGGGGAAGTCATTCTCCGCTAAATAGCACCAGACTCTGAAAACAGCAAAGGATTTAGCAAGTCTGAGAACAAAAGATTACATATGTTATCACTGTGCAAAATTAACTTTAAACTCATAGCCGGCTCCTGAAAACAGATCAGTTCATCCGTGTATATGTAATAATTGCATTACCAGGATTCTTTCGATTTGTATGTCAGCCAACTGGAATGGCTTTAATACTTTGAAAATAATAAGTAATTTGCCTTTTATATTTGGTTGTCAAGCATATCTCTGATGCAGGATTAATTCACACTAAGATACTCTTCCCTCTACAGATTATTTTTTCCTCATCTTTGATCTGTTTGCTGTACTTGAGCAACTCCCCATGTAGCTCTTCTTTAAGCAATACCTGATTTAGAATGTGTATTTCAATCATGATTCTGTGCCATGTCTGACGATTTCATTCAAATCCAAGGACAAGTTTTAGACTCTAAATCAAGATTAAAGATATTCAGATGTAAGATTTAAAAAGGTTATGCTGTCGGTACAGAAAGCTGCCATGCTTTAGTATGATGACAAAAGGTAAAAGCCAAAATTTTATCTTACATTTTACTTTTTTTTGCAATCATAAGTCTTCCTTGGTCATTCAAATGGTGTTTTCTTAAATCATGCTAATATACCTTGAGAAGCACATAGCACACTTAAGACAGTAGGATTTCAAGATGCTCAGCATATCACAATAGACATCTCACTTAATGAAAGATATGTAGTCATCCCTCCAAAAAGCAAACGTTACTGAGTTTGTCATGCATACTTTTCTCATAGTTACAGTCAAATTTAGTCTGAATTAATGCACTGAATTAATGAATATTTTGCTGGACACAGTCACTGCCTTTCATTCAAGAAGCAGATGCTCTACATAAGAAACAGTTACGCTCTTTCATGAAACCAGGTAACAGAGAGAACATCAGTCCTTATCCCAAACACATCTAAATGTGCATCGCTTTATGAAAGGGAGACAGAGCCAGCGCAAAATACACAGCATTTCTACCCCAACAGCTAAGTAAAAAAATGTTCAGCTTAAATACTGGCTGAACTGTTTTTTTGATTTTTGCTGCCTAGGGAAGTAAATAGCTTTGTGTAGAACGACCACAGCAGTTAGAATAGAGGCTGTGCTGCAAACACTTAGCCAAAGCCTTTAGCTTTGATTCGTGTTGCCACCTTTTAGCCAGCTCAGTTGATTGCTCTCAAAGCCATGAGTCAGGTTTCAGTCTAGTATGATGTGACTGCATTACCATAATAGCTCTCTGGGTCTCCAAAAAGCGTCCAACAAAACCAAGAAAGTCAAGACCTTGGTATTTATAATAATTCCAAAATAAACAGGAGACCATCTTCACTCGCTGTAGAGAAGCTTTAAATGGTAGAAACGTAATTCTGAATAGTTATCAGCTAACGTATTTTCAGACTTGTTAATTGCTGTGTACTAGCACTAAAATGAGACTTAACTCTTTTCTCTTTTCAGTATTATTTTCCGAAGTGGTTTGCACATCTTAGCCCTGTGAGGGGAGAATGTGCACTCATTTGACTGATGTACATCTTCACTCAGTACATGGAGCAGTAATACGGCTAATCAGTGGTGCCCAAAAATCTAAAACCATATTCTGAAATCTTAAGTTTCATTTTAAAAAGTAATTTAAATGCTTAGTAAAATTAGGTTCTGCTTATTTGCCTGCTGATTTTTTGTCTTACAGGTCACATTTCAGTTATGTTTTCAGGCTTCCATTTGTAACCATAGGGGCTCAACACTTTGCTTTATAAATTGTGATGTCCATGTAGTCATTGCATCCAGGTACCAGAGTGCTGTGCTTAACAAGTTCAGAGATAAAAATCATGCAGGTTGACACTACAGAGAATAATCTGAATCCTTTCTTCGGCTCTTTATTATTTCAAATGTGAAGTGGTGTTTGATAGGAAAGAAAATGCCAGCTGCTGTCACAGAAATTTTGCTCAGATAGAGAAGATATTATTAGTAACTATAAAAACAGGCTTTCTAAGTGGAATCTGATATATCCCAGTATCAAGACCTTACATCAGGCAACTATAAAAATTGTTCTCTCCCTTACATAAAATGTGGTTATTTGTATGTAAAATAAGGACATACCCCTGTGATTTTACTTGTGTCCCTCATAGCATGAAAGTTGGTGTAGGGAAAGATAATAATTCTTGTTGCTGTTATTATTAAAATACTATATATTGTATACAGTATATATTAATATTCTTTAAGAAAGCTTCATATCTTCAGTTCCAGCCCCCTATCATTCCTGACTTCCCAGATTCAACAGAGAGAGGGAAAACAGATTTTTTTTTACTTTGGATGGGACTGTATGTCCACATGGGTCACGGATGGTCAGGAAGCAACCAGCTTAGACCATGGTTCATAATGACCACCCCAGTGTAGAGGAAAAGATCAATACAGATATTTGACATAAATTAGATGTTACCCCAGAGGTGCTGCCACCATCACTGATGTGCTCAACCTTGACCAGCGGTGGGTCCAGCTTGGAACTGGCTCCATCAGACAGGGGGGAAATTTCTGGCAGCTTCTCACAAAAGTCACCTCTGTAGCCCCCCTGCTATCAAAACCTTTCCACATAAACCCAGTGCATGTATACATAGAAGACTTCAGTCCAGGTTCCTCATTTGAAAACAGTCTAATGGAGATAGATTTCATTTAAAATTCTGTCTGCATCTTATTTATATCTCTTTTTTGTCATTCTTCTTTCCTCCAACTATGAACAGATGGGGAACTTTCCATACCAAATGAAGAAGGAGCTTTGGAGAATGGGCAGCCTTTGGGCTCTGGGCTGAGCGCCAGCCAGGTGTCCCTGCCAGCCCTAGCAGAACTGGAGTCAGTCCCAGCATCTGTGGAACCCTGCTCATATGAGGTGCTCCCAACCACAGAGATCATGGATGGGACAGGTAACATCTCATTTACGTTATGGTGTAGATACTCTAAGCTGTTTAAAACAAGGTTTTGACTTCTAACTTTTGGTGTTTAGCGCTGAGAAATCCTTGTCAAAATGAAAGTGTTCTGATGTGGAAGGAGGTGACAGCATAGAGATTGTTACAGAATGCTCACGAGAAATTTTGTCTGACGTGATGTAGAAGTAAACTCTAGTTCTAAGCAAGTAACCTCTCTTGGAGTAAGGCAAAACCCCTGCACTTTGTGAACATGTAAAAGTAGGTTTCCAGCTCTCTGCCTGCATCTCAGATGTGCCAGTGAGCTCTAGAGCAGAGAGCTGATAACATGTTTGAACGCTGGGGTACAACATCGTGCCCTGTATCTGCCACGTGGTGCTGAGTGATGTTCACACCACACATCTGTCAGTAACTAACACGATCAGCTGCCCTACCCTGGGTGAGGCTGGCTGCTGTTCTTCCCCAGCCCGTGCAGAGAGACAGCAATGCTCTACATGCAGGTTAGCTCCTCCTTCTGCATCATTTTGTGCTGCTGAGAGTTGTGGACAAAGGTCAAGTGAGGAAAAGTGAGCAGTAGAAGTTGTCATCCATGATCTTGCACAGCTTTGCAGCCTTTTCAAAACAGAGTAGGCCCCGTGAGGTGCTTTTTACTTTTAACAGGGTAAGTTTACAGACCACTTGCTAACATATCCGGTCCTGGGCAAGCTCTGGTGACAGACCATCAGAGATGTGATACTATAAAACTTGATTTGTGTTCAGATGTGGGAGTACATCCCAGCCTGGCATAAAGGAGCTGGCTTCTGTCAGAAGTAATGGGAAATTTGGCTGTTGTGTAGATGTGTGTTACTGTTTCTCTTTTGCTTGCTTGCTTGCTTTCTTTCTTTCTTTCTTTCTTTCTTTCTTTCTTCCCTCCTTTCTACGTTATACGATGTTTGAGTGATATCTATGAGTCATTCCTAATCTGCATTGCTGCGCTGCTTTTCTTGTCTGACTTCGGCTGTATCCGCTGCTGCTTTGCTCGTAACGTTGTTGCGTCTATGATGTGGTTGTGTCCTCCAGTGTCTGAAGAGAGCCCCACATCCAATGAATCCGGCGTCCTCCTGTCCCAAGATCCTACAGCTAAGCCAGTCCTGCTACTTCCCCCCAAAAAATCTGCCGCTTTCCCTGGAGACCATGAGGACACCCCAGTGAAACAGTTGTCCCTCCTCAAACAGCCCCCTGCCCTGCCTCCTAAACCTATTGCCAGGATTGCCAGCCACTTAACTGGTAAGTAGGTATTCCTGGACCCTCAGCACCACCATTTCCCTTATAGGAAAAGCTGCCTTTGTAGCAAGGTTCTCAATGTTCTTCCTCTTTCTGTAACGCTGTTTGCACTTGTTGTGTTGCTGGTAACGTACGTGCCGTACCTAGGGCAGGGATCGCGAAATCTTCAGACTGCACCTTCATCAAGGTTGCTCCAGGGCACTTCCCCTCTCAGCTATAATCACCTAAGATCGCTGTGGCATTTCCTAACCCTCCTCACTTTTGTTCATCAAGACTTACCATCACCACTGAAATTGCAGGATGTGCTTTGATGGGAAAGGAAGTATCAGAAAAATACTAGGATATCTTTAAACGCCCTTAATGAGGAAAGGCATGAGAGTTGAGGGGAAAGGGAGAGTTTTGATTTCTCCTTTTGCCCTTAGTTGCTTGTCCCCTCAACTGCCATATGGGCAGGTTCTCCTCCACACACCCTGTATCTTTCCATATGTTTGTCTTGCCCCCCTGATCCTTACACAGGCAATTCTGTCCCATGACTTCTTGCCATTTTGCCTCAGTGCTTACAGTGTCTGCCAAACTGTTCCCCCTTTCCACCCCTGCTCTGTCTATTCCCCTCCCACTGGTGAGTCCAGCTCCAGTTCCCGATGCCTGGGATTTTGATGTCCTGCGCTTTATGCTGCACGTTAGCTCTCACTGCGTGGAAGGTAGCAACAGTAACCACATAGACTCTGTTTTGTGTTCACATGTTTTCACAAGTGTCCAAGCTCTTTGGGATTCAAAGTCCTGGGTAGACGTGGAAGGAGGATGGGTGTGTCTCCTCCTCCCAGTCTCTTATTTCAGCTGCTGAAGCAAAGGATGGCTGTATTTATGCAGACCAAAATAGATTCCCTAAATGCTTTCCTGCACCTTTTGAACAATCTGCTCATAATTACAGCTGCTGTACAGGAGGCAGCACCTCAAAATCCTGAGTTGAACGTGAGGTGTGTTTTGTCTTTGTAGTGGGGCAGCTGCCAGTCTTCCCCCTGGGTTGTTGATCTTGTGTTAATGCTGCCCTGATACTTTTCAGAGCTGATGTGAGAAATGGTCTGCCCACATTTATATAGTGTAGATTTTTTTTTTCCAGACAGTTAATACACATTTTATTCAGGTTTAAGATCTATATCAGGAAAGAGCTCATTAGGAAAGAACGTGTTCTGGTTTTCTGTCATCTCTACGTAGTCTCTTCATGTTTCTGTTTGGATGACCACACTTTTTTGTCCTGTATAGTTCTGTACATTTTATGTGAAACCTCTTTACTTTCTTATCTGCCAAAATCTGCACATAATGGTTAATATTTTGTCTTTTGCTACAAACTAAATGGGCAGTCCTGCAGCCTGCAAGGCCAGGCAGCAGTATTAATGGCTTCACCTAAGGACAAAACCAGCTTCCTATGATCTCCCATAAAACTCTGTCCCAATTATAAGAAGTTGCTCAGAAATGAGGCCAACATGGCAGAAATAAAAATATAGGAATAGCATAGGAAAAAAACTCAGGTACTAAATGTCCTTGATTCATTAGCCATTCTTTTGTAAGAGATAACAGAAGAATCAAAGGATGAGGGCTTCTGGAGTAGTTTTGTTTTTTCTGTGAAGTAGAATCAGACTCAAATTATCAGCATAAGTGAGTTGCTTGATGGTGATGACTTTCATATGAAAGTGAAATAGAACTGTGACTTCTCTTACTTTGTGGTGTCCTTCAGTGGTGTCTCATCTAGTCCTATATAAAGTCTTGTACGTGCATGTACAGAACCTTCAGGGTGAAGGAACAGAGATTCAAATCTAGCCATAGAGCCGTAATTTAATTGACACTTATTCCTGCTAGTACTGAAACCCTCGTTTATACTTTCATTATAAATAAAAGTATTCAGCTTGTTCTTAAGGGCCCATTTACTTTGGTGTGGTGGTCCAAAGCATATATGTGTTGCTCAGTGCCTTGTGTTCTCCACTGGTAATTATATTAGCCGTGTACAATCTTTGGAAATGAGCAATCAATCCTAATGAAGCATCCTCCTCAGTGAGAAGCAGAATTAATGCTATTCTTTTTCTAATTACTCCAGAGACATCCTCAGCTTGTGAGTGAGGAAACAAGCAAAATCTGAATTCTGGCATTCAAAATGAAAACTTTGCTGTTCATGCTGCATACACATTTTTCTACTGAAGAATTTTTTAAAAGGTTGAAGTACAAATTAAAACATACCAGGCATGGTAGTGGAGAGTGACAGAGGTTTAATGGTCTGGTAGCTCTGTTCAAGAGACTGCGAGAGGAGATGTGATCCTGTGAAGGGTTCAGGTACACATGTGAAAATGCAGAAGCAACTCAACTTCTGTCTACATACCTATATGTGTGTGTGTGCATAAGTGTATCTATTTAATAGAAACATGTTTTATACAAGCATATATTAAAAAATCACTACAGACATGGTCAGAGGCAAAAAAAAAAAAAAAGGAAAAATATTTTAAATACAAACCTTGAGGGAAAAAAGTCAGGTCATCTCTTGCTGTGAAAATATTCCAAAGTTCTTTAAAAAGTTGTGCAGAGTTTGATAAAGAACTTATTACGGGTTTTAGAAATGGAAAAGAAACATTCCTTTCCTCTGAAAGCATTTTGAACCCTCTCAAATATCTATCCCCCTGTGCCAAGACAAAGATTGGCCTTTCAGTTGATAAGAAATGCACATAAAAGAGCGGGCCTAAATAAACACGTAAGAGCACATTTAATTTTGTGGAGAATGAAAAGAAAAAAAAATCCATTTTAAAGATGGAAGGAAGAGAGAATTGCCTCTAGCAAATATAAATCACACAGCCTTGGCATGCTTCTTCTCAAGGCTGAGGCTCTGTAGGGATGGGACAGTATAGAAACAGGGCCAGAGCCAAGAGCAGACTGCAGGGCAGTCACTGGGAATGATGCCAGTACCGCTGCAGAAGATGCTCCCTGCTTTTCCTCACACTATGTCCTGTGGTCTTGGTGGTGCTGCCTCCACAGGGAACGTCCCTGTCACAGCGCTGGATGTGGAAGTGCCTGCATAGCCCTAGAAGACAGGCAACTCTAGGAGAAAAACATGAGCCTTAACTATTTTGATACCATTGTTTCGCTGCTCTGCATGTCCCATTGGCCAGTCACCTCCTGGTGAGCCTTCTACTGGTTTTCAAACGTGATTAGTATTAGACACACAGATAGAACTTCTTTCGTTGTTTTATTTCTCCAATATCCCCATGCAGAACCCAAGCATTTAGGACAACACTTGCAGCTTCCTTCACTGAAAATTCAGGAAGAGTTGAAATAATCAACTGGGACCAAATTTAATTGGGGTGCTGGAATAAAGTCCCCAGATTATCATAAAATCTTTCATGGCCAAGTGACAGGAGACTAGGCATGTCTGATTTGATAGACACCAGTGTTGTAAAGTTCCCTTTGATCTTCATTCATTAAGCTGTTAATTTTCACCAGCACAGATTATGTTTTCTGAAATTAATTAGATATTTTCCAATGGAATCACCAGCAACCCATGAAGTCTCCTAAAACACCAGAGAACAAAATATGTGCCACTAAGATGGGATCTCAGTAACACCTGAGTGTATTTGAGCCCAAATTTAACCTAATATTAGAATAGGGTGTAGCTTTGGTTGTGTCTGGCCACTTATCTATTGCATTTAAGCTGTTTGCATTCTTTTGCTTTCTTCATTCAAGATTTTGAAGAGACACAGCACATTTTTAGTTTATTTTTAGATATTGTGCTTTCTAGTTATGTCTGTGTAGAGTCAGAACTAATTCGTAATTAGAGGCAAACATTTAACAGGGTAGGAAATGTTAAAAGTCCTCAAAAGATACTTCTTACAATACAGACAAGACAAGAATGAGGTTTGAGAACATGAATGCCGGGGGTCCTGCTGCCTTGCAGCAGCTGGTTATTAGTGACAGCTTTATAAAAGTTTTTGCAACACAATTTGTCCAATAAATACTCTGCAGTATTTTATAATGCAGTAGTCACATATGTGTCAGAAGACTCCTCTGTAGATGAGCCCAAGACATAATCCATGAGCTTCCTCCACTGTGACGTTACCTCCAGCTGCCTGCTCTGGCAGGCTACTTTCCTGAAGAGAGGTTGCATTCATGTGGGGGCAGTGGACAGTTCTCTCACTGTGTACTCAAGGGAGAAGCAGCAGAGCAAAAGCAGTTCTCCTTCACCAGGTTCTCATGGAAACGGGACCCTGATGCAGTTTCTCCCTCAATACTTCCTCTCTGTGCTGCTTCCTGGAGAAGCTATCACATACAAGCATCAGGAAATCTTCTCATCTTTGAAACCCTCTTCAAGGCCCTGCACAGGAACTCATGCAGAGCTATACTTCTCAACCTTTAGGCTAATCATGCCTTGCTTTTGTTCTCGAAATTCAGCCTGAGCCTTGGATGCATATGGTACAGAAGAACAGCAAAGAATTTCTGTCTCAAATCTTCCCCTGAAGACATGGCTGCAGATCTTGCTGTAGCCAGCAGGAGATGCATGGCAAATCTTTGAGAACAGTTTTTGACTTGTCTTTATGAATCTGCTCAAAAACTCATTGAAACAAGAAAAGAGACTCCCACCGTTTAGGTACAAGTGATTACAGGAGAGAAGACCTGAAAAAGTAAAAGCTACTTGTCCAAATGATGCCAGCAAATATCAGGCACATCACCCCTTTTCTACTATGGAGCTCCCTCAACAGGCCACACTGGTTTTGGCACTGTTTGTTGGGTTTGGGGAGTTTTTTTCACATTATTTTACAGAATTAATTACTTGGAAGGAATTTAAAGAGTATCTCATTAACTTTATGACAAGTTGTATTACTTGTAGTAAGTACAGCAAGTTACTTGTAGTACATAGTACAGCAAAGGTCACAGTATAAGGTCATTCAGTTGAGGAAGAACCTCAGCAGATCTTCAATCCAACCTCCTGCTCAAAGCAGAGCCAAGTATGGGGTCAAACCAGGTTGCTCAGGCCTTTGACCAGCTGGATCTTGAAAACTTCAGAGGATGCCAGCTGTATAACCTGTCTGGATAAACCTCCACTAACTGGCTCTTCTCATGGCAGGGAAGACATTTTCCTTATTAATCCAGTCTTGAACCTCTTTTGTTTCACTTTTGTCCACTGTCTTTCCTCCTCCCACCACACGCCACTGAAAAGTACCACCCCATTGATAAACTGGTTTGTGGGTACTGGGAGGCTGCTGTTAAGTTTCCCCCCACAAGCTGTCTTTTCTCCAAGCTGAACTCGCCTCAGTCCCTCAGGTGCTCTAGCCCTCAGCCACTGCAGTGACCCTGTGCTCAACTCATTCTGGTTTTTTGCTATCTTTCCTGGTGGATACTAAGCTTGCAGTAGTCTAGATACAGTCTAAGGACTGCTGAATAGGAGGGGATCCTTCTATCAGTAGAAGAATCCTTTGATCTCCTGGTTTTTCTCGTACCACCCAGGAGTCTGTTGTCCTTACTTGCTGTCAGGGTACAATGCCAGCTTACATTTGGCAAGGAGTCAAGAGAGAGCATTTCTGCTACTGGCAGTGTAGCAAACCAGCCAGCTCTGCCACAAGCCCATGATTCCCAGGCATGTCCTCTTTCTCCATGCAGTAGTTCATCTGGGGCAGAATTTGAAGATTTTAGTGAGCATTTCTACAACCCCTGCTGCAGCAGCAACATTTGCTGCCATACACAGAGGAGTTTCTAGCACCCCATCTGCAGCAGTTGTATCTTCAATGTGTGCTGACCAATTCTCCAGCCATGTTCAGTGTCTAGGAAGCATCAGACTTGGTGTACTTGGCACGCAGCTCCAGTGTACCACTAACACATCAGAAAAACCATATAGGAGCAAACCTGTGCAACACATAAACATATGTTTATCTCATGAAAACCCCAAAAGAAATGCAGTAACTATAGACATTAGCAAAATGATCTCTGTGGAAAGGGTAAGGGATGGCCTGCTTGTCAAAAGTCTGATGTGTAGCAAATATTGTGGCATCCACGACTGTCTTTTAAGTAATTGATTGTCATCAAGAGTGGAGAGGTTCGTGTCTTAACATCTTTTTCATCAATTTTAGCGCACAAGTTATTACACAGTGCTGAGTGGTCACAACCCCACTGGAAACCAACATCTTGCAAAATTGCTCATTATTCTCTTGAGCATGAAAAACCTCAGCCAGAAGAGATTAATCAGAGTTGCACACCTGGCTTCACACAGTTTGCTTCTTTTTGGTTACAAGTGCTTTGTGCAATGATTTAAGACTCTGGTAATGTTTCACTGAGAAGACACTTATCATAGATCCCTTGTTCTTATTTCCCCTGTCCAGCTTCTTACTCATCTACGGATGCCCATGCCTGATGTATATTCCATGCTGAAGACAGTAATTGTTACCACTCTGGTTCATAAATCATGTGTGTTGTGAAATTAAAACAAACAGAGGAAAGAACTGTAAAACTCAGTCACCTCACTCTCACATGCAGGGAGAAGTTGATCTATCCTTTACTGTAGATGATGGTAGCACAGTTTCCAACCGCGTGCCCGGAGCCCATGGATTTGGGCAGGGCCCCACTTGTTCAGCATAGTCACTGATCAGACCACACATTAAAACTTGCAGTACCAAGGTCTCCATTACTGGTGTCAGTGAAGATACACGGTTACATTTCCCAGCAAATGGATTGAACTCTCTTCCTATTGTAGTCATTCTCCTTTTAACCATTTTATTTAAACAAAGTCGAATTCTGCTGAAGGTGAAGGGCAGACAAGTAGATTTAATGTCTCTGGTTCATTTCCAAGAGTCTGTTTTGGTTATTAGGACCATATTCAGACAAGCTCAAGAACCTGGATGTAACACGGTCAGTCTGAATAAAGACATTAAAAATAATGGGCAAGATTTTTGGCAAGTGTCCGGTGGAATCACTCAGCACTGGTACCATTGAAAACATGTTGATGTGAAGCATTTGTTTAAATTTAAGTGGAAACTAAAGGTCCATACCTTTGTTGTGCAGAGCTGACACCAGAGCGTGCACATCTGATTCATGATGGAATGAATATGTGGCTGCTCAGGATAATTAAGCTAGACTTGTTCTCCTGTGCAATTCCAGAGCTGCAGTGCCTGTGCCACAACTCTACTGCATGAATGCTTGCATGAGAAAAGAAATTTTCCCTTTATTTGGAAGAAAGAAGGAAGGATGCCTGTTTGCTTTATACCTGAGCTATTTGACATGTCATGCTCACTTCCAACATACAGTATTGCTCTGATCTTCAGGATCACAAAAGGCAGCAAACCCAGATGAACTTCCAGTTACTCTTTTGTCAAAAGCAAGAGATGCCTGCAGTTGGGATCTCTTTGAATTCACCATTAAGGATGGCTGCCACAGAGTGATGGGGCATCCAGGCACAGGCACTGTCAAATGAAGACTTTGATTGACATACTGCAGAAAAGGATCTTAAACCAACCTGTGTTTGTCAAAGTGTAAGTGCAGATCTCAGGGTAGTCTTTGTAATTCAGGACAAGCTCTAGAAATAAAATTGCCTGAAGCATAAATGTATGACAAAACCCACTTTTTTTACTACAAATCCCGGAGGAGCCTTATTCTCAGGGCTCTATACAATTTACTCTTTACTCTTTCTGTTATTTACCTTTTATTGAAGAGGTGTGTTCTTTTATGCAGGATACAAAGAGGAAATATATACAAATAACATGTTTGTAAGAAAAACAAGGTGACTTGAAGACCTTTATGTGCTTGAATAGAAAATCCTGAAAGTGTTCTTTTTTTCTTTTATTGCTTTGGCAGACTCATGAGTTAAATTTCAGCCTTGGTAGAGCCATCGGAACAATTTTTGCCTGCAAGAGGCAACATGTTAAGTGAATTTAATATTACATTGAAAGGCGAAAGACTTGGATTCTACTCTCTAACTCTTCCACTCTGCAGTGTGGAAAGGCCACATTTTCTTCATGCCCCTACATCATGGTGTAACCCCAGCCAGCAGCCAAGCCCCACACAGCCACTCACTCTCTCCCCCACCAGTGGGATCAGGGAGAGAATCAGAAGGGTAAAAATGAAAAAACAAATGAGTTGAGATAGACAGTTCAGTAGGGAAAGCAAAAGCCATGCACACAAGCAAAGAAAAACAAGGAAATTGTTCACTGCTTCCCACAGGCAGACAGGTGTTCAACCATCTCCAGGAGGGCAGGGCCCCATCACATGTAATAGCTACTTGGAAGTACAAATGCCATCACTCCAAAAATCCCCCCTTCCTCCTTCGTACCTTCAGTTTATATACTGACCATGATGACATATGGTCTGGAATACCCCTCCTGGAATATCTGGTCACTTGGGGTCACCTGTCCTGGTTGTGTCTCCTCCCAGCTCCTCATGCATCCCAGGTTTCCTCAACAGTGTTGCAGTTTGAAAAGCCGAAAAGGCCTTGGCTCTGTGCAAGCCCTGCTCAGCAGTAACAAAAACATCTCTGTATTATCAACCCTGTGTTCAGCACAAATCCAAAACAGCCCCATCCCAGACACTGTGAAGAAAATTAACTCTACCCCAGGCAAAACCAGCACGCGGTATTTCATCTTTGCACTCCCTTTGACCCCTCTACGTTGTTAGCCTATAAACACTCTGGAGAGGGGGAAGGCTTACACTGTCAGTGTGTTGCTCCTTGCATAGCAAAACCACTAATATCCAGTGGATACTGTGGAAGATGCGACTAGCACTAAAATAAGTCAAGAGACATATCTGTACTTGGCTCGTGGTCTTTTTTCACCTTACAGTCCTTAATCATTTCCAAGAAGTGTTACTGCTTGCTAGTCTTCATATCAACCTGACTATTAGATACAGATAGGAGAACAGGCAATACCCAGAATAGGCCAGGAGGAAGGAAAGAATGAAGGGGATGGGGGGAAAGATAGTTTAAACTAAAAAGAACCATCTGGAAAAGGACTTTAGAAATCTGATAGTGCTCAGGAGAGCAATGACCTTTGGAGAGCAGCATCTAACTCCCAAGCTTCTCAGGTCAAAACCAGATTCTGGCCCTGCAATTCCCTTACCATATTGCAGCAGGAAGAGTGGACTGAAGCAGCAAGAGACCAAAGGTCATGCAAGCATTGCCCACAGAGCTACATTGCGGACACAAATACGTGCAGTATTCCAGGCTGGAAAGGGCCTGGCGTTCCTCCTAGGGACAAACTCAGAGTTGTTGCTCACAGTGTATATATTTTCTCTCTCTTTTGCTCTCAGCATATGTTGTGACCATTTCCCCCACCCATCTTGGCAACTACAAGCCCTCATGTTACTTCTTTTCCCTTCTGAAAATATTTCACAGTCCAACTCCAAAAATCTCCATCCTGCAGTTGAGTTCTGGAAGAGAGGTTTGCTTGTGGCCCTCTCACTGATTTCTCATTGAAGTCAGGGAAGTCTTTGCCTGGCTGATCAACTATGGGTTTCAGTGAACATTTTAGCTAGAGCTAAAAAGGTAAAATTCAGTGCATAAGTCCAGAGAAAAGTGCCTGCCACTTCTGTAAAAGAATACATTAGTCCTAACAATCTACTGCCCTTCAACTTTTCTCCTCATGTACCCTCCTTTTTTCCAAACCTGTCCTGCTTAGTATTCAAACCTTATATCTTTTCTCTTTTGCCCTATAATGTAATTTTTTTACACCAGATGTTTTGCACGTTACAAAGCTGTAAGAAGCATGACTTGTAGTAATTGCACTGCAGTGGCTGAAATGGATCAGGAATCCCTGAGCTTTTGCTCTGGCAGTGATGGCAGTGAGTCATCCTGTAACTTCAGACACTGAATTGCTCTCACTCTAATTGCTCTCCCCCTGTTTGTATGCCCGTTGAGTGGAAGAAGCTGCATCTACCTCACAGGGCTATTTCGGAGGATTAGGGCTTTAAAGCATCAAAGTGTGCCACAAGCCTTGTTAAGTATTGCTTAATGTGTTTATTAAGGGGCAGGCACAGCCCTGGGATGTTTTTTGTGGGACTCAGGAGTGCTGCAAAACAACAGTGTTTTTTCTGGAGACCATGCTGAGCATACAATAGGAGTTGTCTGTCGCAACAGGGAAGGTGTGGACTCCCGTGTTGAGTAGCAACTTCAGTACCTGCTCACCCAGGCAGATACTCTCATCTCCATCTTACTGACATGAAAATTAACACCACAACTCTCTTTCTTTTTTTTAGATCCTGGCGCTCCTGTGAAACTGCCTTGTATGCCAGTTAAACTGTCACCTCCACTACCTCCAAAGAAAGTCATGATTTGCATGCCTTTAGGGGGGCCAGACCTCTCTCTCTCATCCTATTCCACGCAGAAGAGCTCCCAGCAGCCTTTGACC
The DNA here is from genome assembly GCA_013398055.1 of Ifrita kowaldi. Lineage (NCBI taxonomy): Eukaryota > Metazoa > Chordata > Aves > Passeriformes > Cinclosomatidae > Ifrita > Ifrita kowaldi. Next base: position 224,648 of record VZRS01000217.1, on the reverse strand, counting down.
CAGCAGCATCACACTGTCCTGCCATCCCAGTTAGCAGCTCACCAGCACCAGCTCCAGTACGGCAGCCACAGCCAGCATATTCCTTCTGGGTCCAGCACGTTGCCCATTCACCCTTCAGGGTGCCGGATGATTGAGGAACTGAACAAAACGCTTGCCATGACCATGCACAGGCTAGAAAGGTAATGGATCAACTTCTAAAATTACATCCTGGTGTGCACTGTTTCCTGTTAACCTCAGTATCGATCTCATCGCTTGAGTTATGTGCATAGGACTTGAATGAGGTGTCACCTCTGGGGTCTAACAGCTTCAGAACGGAGTAATTTCTGGAGAAACAGAGGCAGGGGAAGAGCCTTTCCAGGCTTGTTTGACAAGTTTGTGGCAGAAAGGAAATAAAGACCAAATTTCCTGAACCCTGTTGTCCTGTTCAAGGAAGTAGATAATACAGCCAGTGGAGAAGTTTCAATAGGACATGCCTGGCTTGAAATATGTACTGCTGAGGCTGTACTGCAGAGCTCCAGTTGTGTGGAGGATTGCTAAATGCAAGGAAAGGAAGATTCATAAAAGAGCAATTAAAATCCAATGTGCCACTCCAGCAGGGCATCTGATTAGTATTACCAAATAGCTCGAAACAATTTATGTGGACTTCCTACAAGTCACTTAGAAGGGTTTTAATACAGTATTTAAATTATTTAAATTAATTTAAATTAAATTGTATGTTTGATCTTAAAATAAGTATTTAACCCATTCCACAGCAGCTACCTTCTTAGCCATTTGCATCTGGCAAGAGGTAGCACATTTGATTAGAAATGCCTTACCCACCTTAGGGCTGTTTTTTGTTACTGTCACTTATGAGTATCTCTGAGTGTTTCTTCAAGTAAGTGAAGCATGTTGTATATAAATGCAAACTGCCCTCATAGACTGCAACATCAGCAAGCTTTGGAAAATTTATTTCACCTTGCAGAGGAAGACTGAGGAAGTCCCAGAACACAGAACATAGTCTAAAAAAGTACATGTTTTATTTAGTACCAAGGACAGCTTTGTAGCCAGCTTGTTCTAGGAGCATCAGATCATCCTTCTGTTGTACAGGAAGGCAAAATATTTGGTCTAACAGACAAAATGCCTAAAGATTTACCCCAGTACTTCTTTCTGATAATGCTACCTTCATTATATTCCATAGTTGGAAACAGCTGGATTGTTGATGGCAGATTCTCCTTGCTGCCTGAAAAAGAGTCAGGAGACCAGAGGCTGTCTCAGACTGCCAGTTTATTTTAGTACCAGAATAGTGACACGTCTGTGATTACATCATGGGGCTAATGTTTCTACAGCATGGGGGAATTCTCAGCTGGGGAAAAACTACTAGGGCTGTGAAGGAGATTCCTATTCCCATCAGTGGAAGAGCTGTAGAGGTAGGATTAGAAAGAGCATCCACATTGCCTCCCACTGCCATGCCCAGTGACTACCCATTTACCTCTCACATTGCAAGCATGGCTGATCAGGTGCCTCTGCACCACCCCAAAATTCAGGGCACCAGGCGCAGAGCGTAGCTGTTGTCTCCCAAAGGCTCCTTTGGGGCTGCACTGCCCGTGCCGTCCCCAGCTTAGGTCGGGCGTCTTAATGTCTGGCTCACACTGTGTGCAGAAGGCCCTTTGTTATCCTGAGCCCAGTGACATCTCTCAGAGCATGACTTCATTGTGGCATCTGTTGCCCCACAGCAATGAATGCTCCAATTTCTAGTCATCCATCATGTTTTTGTCTACAAATACGTTTAACTGATTTAAAGAAGGTGATGCTGTTAGAGTTTAACTATTAATTTCAAGCTGAAGCTCTGCTGCTTGTTAAAAACTGAGTAAGCAAGGATTCATGTCCCAATGTGAAGCAATTGCTTCCCTTTGCAATTAATAAGAAGAAAAATAAGAAAAGGTTGTGGCACTGGTATTTCACATTTAAAATTAATATGTATCCTAGTTCATGATATTGGAGACAGATTTTTCATAGCCTTTTTTTGTGTTTATAAACTTATTTAAATCATGGATTAATGTATTGAGTACTTTGGCTGTGCTGTTTGTCAAAACAAATCAATAACTTTTGCATTCACAAGGGAGAAAATAGGTCATGATTGTCTCCTCTGCAACAGCAATTGTTATTTTTGTAGTATTTAGAGGTAGAAGTATTTCAAACCATTTACAGGTCTGTGGAGCTGATCTTGCTGTTAAATTCTTCATTTGCTTTTTCAAGTCACATTGTAATCTAGATACATTTGCCAAGGTTGCTCAAAGATTTGTGCAGGTGTTTTAAATATATTTATTTAACTTGGGAGACAATTACTTGCACCAAATGCCACTGTTTTCTACTATTTTTGACAGTGCTTACTTTCCCTTATTGTAAAAATCTGCATTAAACCCAAGAGAAATTATGCTGCAGTATTTGTCACTGTACACTTCAGCCCAAAACTCTTGAGGGCCGGTTAAAACTGCAAAGATCCTCGATCTCCTTCCTCTGTTTGAAATTCGGTAGTGTGCTCACTTCTGTAGCACGCATAGGATATGGAGTGACATCCTACACTTTGGTGTTCCTTCCAAGCTAACAATGTACTGGGCCACTGCTGTTGGGTCAATAATCTTAAGGAGATGAGAGAGCCTGATAAGTCTCTGAGGCACCTTCTGGACTACTAAGGGGTTTTTTCTTCTGATGTCAAACATTATCTCAAAAGTATCCTACAACTTTACAGAATAATTGCCATGGTGCTGCAGTAATAATGCTACCAAGTCTGGTAATTTGGGGGATTATTTAGAATAGTGTTTTGTTTTTAATAAGGGATGATCATATAGACAAGTATAGATCAGGTTTCAGCTCTAAATTTTTTCTTTTCCTTCTGGAATTTTTCCTTTTCTTCCTTGTATTTAGTTTCTTTGGTCCTGGTGCAGTGGAAGCTCCTCAAGGTCATTTAAACTCTACTGATACTTGCTGAATCAGGTTGTATCAAATCCATATTTTGCCCAGTAAACTTTTCTTAGACCTCACAACTCTCCTCTTCACTATGTCTCTGAGTGTGGACATGAACAAGGAGTGGAAGGCTAAAACATTCCCTTCCTCTAGCAATCTGGATTTTTTGCTCACACAGTTAAGGTCTCTGGAATTCGGATGGTCTAACAGCATCTGAAGACTGATAGTTGAAATCAGTGCTTTGCCAATGAGTTACAGGCTTGCCAGAGAGAAATGAGCTCTCCCTCTGTACAGACCTGGAAGCCAGATTTTTCTGTCTTTGACCTTGAGAAAGTTACTGAGTCTCTCTATTTTCCCCTCTGCAGGAGTGATTGCATGTAACTGCCTCACCTAGATCTAGTGCATATTAATAAGTTAAGGTCTTAAGGTACATTAAAAAGCATGTAATAGCTGTTCAAGTCCCAGTTGTTCTTAAGGCTTAAAATGGCAGTTACTTCCTGGATTTTTTTATTCAGTTTTATTACAGACATTATAGAACATTAAGTTCATTTGTGCACTTAACACTTTTGATTGCAAACATTTTCTGGTACTCATAACATCTATTCATACCCTACTCTCAGAAGGGCAATCTGCCCCTTGTCATAGTATGACTATTATGACATGTCATTTGTGCTGCCAGTTTGCCTCTATTCTCCCTGATAAATTACCAGTTTTATGGTAGATTAAGTTGAAACAGAGAAATGTGTAATTTCCATGTAACCTTTTTTCTGCAACCTCTGTTGCCAATTAGTGTCCTACTGCAAATGACTTTTCCCTTCAGTCCAAAGGCTGTGTGTCAAGCATAAGTAAAACTCTAGATTTGGACACAATTTTTTACCATTTCAGAATGCATTTTAGGAGTTCATGAAAATCTGGTAAGCCCTGCCACCAAAATATGCAGATTTTATCCTCCTGACTGAAATGAATTTTAAAAGAAAGACCATGCCCCAAAGCTCTGCATCAAAAACAGTGGCTAAGGAAGCTTTAGAAACCCTCTTGTGACACCGAAATGTGTCTTTAATTTTGACTTAGGCAGTTTCTTGAACTGAAATAGCCTGATTTTCTGCCTTGCCTGTGTAATTCTCAGCCTGTCTGGAAAGGTGACAATTAATTTCATTTACTCTGTGGGTTCATGTACAGGAGCGGGTGCAGATGAATCCAGGCCTCAGTTTGTTCAATGTACGTACTAAAGAGCTGTTAAGTGGCAATATCTCACTCCGGGCTAGAATTGCCTCTGTGGCAGAGCAGTGAAAAGTCACTGTGTCCTAAAAGACTGTGTGTGAGAGACCAGTTCCTCTGGGACACCCAGCTCAGCTTCAGACTGTAGATTTATGAAATGAGATGCATTAGACATTACTGCCAGTGTCTTGTAAATCTTACAAAACATATTTGAGTCAGAAAACGTTTATCTTCCATAAAACTTGTCAAGAGAATTGTGTCTTGTCTAAACTTTAGCATTGCCTAAGGATAGAAGCACTTAATATTTATAGCTCTGCCTTCGCTCTCTGTTTCTCACACACATTCCTGTAGTAGAAACATATATACAATGGTTTGAAGTTTTTTCAGATTTTTAACTGGTAAGTACAGAAAAGTGTACTGTGGATCTGAAAACATGTTGATAAAAATGTAACCCTTTATTCCAAAATCTAAGGGCCTGGGATAACAGATGAGAAGTGTGCAGGTTTTTCCCACTAAATTTTACAGGAGGTATTTCATTTTTTTCTTTTTTTTTTTATTTTGTCTGTACCATAAGTGACTCATATGCTTAAATTGTGATTTTTCATTAAAGTATTTTCTCTCTAGAAACATTGCAAGCTGTAGAGGTGTAACTTTTTTGCTGTTTTGACCATGTAAAGATGATGCAGCAGTAATTGCAAGTTCTTGTACTAGGGAGCTATGAATTGTTCCAATCCATGCGCTAAGATCTTCTTGAAACAAGCACTTGCTTAACTGTAGCTTTTTTCTCTAATTTTGTTGCAAAACACAAAACTGATTTAAAATGGGCTTTTCGAAACAATAGTGTGCTTTTTGGTGAATAATGCTAAAAAATTTTGTGGTATAGACCACCTGACCATGTGGGAGTTTTGCTAATGACCCAGAGTCGTTTATACACAATGGACATATCCAGTGACCTTGATTTGTCTTTCTTAAGTATACTGCAGTACTGCATGTATTTCATAAGCGCTTTGCTTAGACAGCTGACTTAGTGAAATTGCTGTGGAAAGAGCTGATTTTAATCAAGAACGACACAAAACACTAGGAAAAATGAGGGGCTTAAAATAGAAAGCAGTATTATCAAGAAAGGGGATGATTCAAAAAACTTACAATGAGATGAGAAGCTGCCTATTTCTAGATCGCTAGTTCAAATAAAAATCCTCTGTGGTAACTTGAAAATCTTGTTGCCTTCCAATATCTGTTTGATAACCTGAATTGATGGATCACTTTGATATCTGCTACCCTATGTACGCACCCATAAGGATGCATCCGTAATTCTACATCCATCCTTCACAGAACAGGGAAGCACCAAATAGTCCTGGATACTGAACTACTTCTTGTTCCTTTCGTTTGTACTTCCAGAAGGGGCTTAGTGAATTTGTACTTACTCTCTCTGTATTTGTTGTTTTAAAATTAACTGGCTGTTCCAGTGGTTGCATGTGTGCAATTGGAAGGTTTGCGGTATTTTTTTTAGCTATGTTAACAGAATTTCACAGTATTATAGTTTTTCTCAGAAATTTCATTCCAGACTTTTGAATTTCCTCCCTTTCCTCTTTAAAAGACTTACTCAAAAATTAGCTTACAGAGAAAGCAGATTTAATGAAGTTCATAATATAAAAATTCCAAAAGCATTTCAATAAATTAAAAGTTGGTTCCAAGTTTTTAAAAATTGTAGTGCGTTGATGTGTCATTATGAGAATTCAGCTGATGAATTCTAAAACTGCATCTGGGATAAAGTTTTTCGTGTCAAGCTCATTGAAGTCCAATACAAAAATTTGCAAGCCAGTTCTTCATGAATCTCTCTTACTTTGTGATACAAAACATGGACTATCACAAAGAAAATAGAGTTTCTCTGTTCAAGGCATCCGGTAAAGCTCTGAATCTCACAGTTGGTTAGTCTGCAGTAGTAAATGTTGGAATTAACAAAATTATTTCTTTGAAGCTGAAGATGATAATAACAGCATGGTATGGTTTGTTCACAGGATCTGAAGCCTTTTCTTCTCTTTCGTCCTTAAGCATATTTTGGAGCATTATAGCATTATATTCCTAGAACTACATTTTTAAAGTCTCTGTGGAATGTTGTCTGGCAGCCATTTAAGAATCCATTCTAACTTTTGGGTTAGAAGAATGCAAAATGCTTCAAGTTGAAAGTAGTAGAGTCAGTAGATTTCTGTAGAAATCTTTTAAAGAGAAGACTACATTTTATTCAAGATGCAGAATACCTCTGGTATTCAGAGCAGGCTAAAATTAATTCAAGGCAATTGAGGCTTCTCAATACTTGTCAGATCCAAGTTTGTGTGCCTCAAGGTCAACTTGGCCAGCACATCTGCTTTCACATCTGTGTTCTTCTGGAAAGTAAAATGGGAGTTTGACATAGAGAAGGTGTCCAACAGGAAAATGTTCCCCATTTTTCATATAGCTGTTGCATCTGCCAGAACTTCAGAGAGAGGGCAGTTTCTGCTGTCTCACAAATAATCCTGAGTTGCCACCATTTTTGCCTGCCAGTCTCTCATTCTGATTTCACACTAGAGCTATTTAGAGAAAAATTGGTTGGGAAACATGATTCTGTTCCTGACTTTTCCTTTCACTTTGTGTTTGACATTGATCTTCACCTCCTCATATTCCTGTTTCCCTAGTTGATATGGTATTTGGTAAAGGGCTTTGAATTCAACACATAAACAGAGCTAGATGGTAGCAGTCCTCACCACTAGTCTTAACCTCGTAAGATGCAGAAAATAATCAATCACACCTGTAACAAAAGAAATATTATGTTAGCGCCAATTCTGATTGATCTTCAGCACCTGGCTGGATAAGGAGCTGGGGCAGGAGAAGGGATATTGTCATGGCCACCCCCTAGTATATTACTGTACCATTAGCAAACAAACCTCTCAGGTTTTAGCTACTTCCCTGGTTACTCTCACCTGCTCCCAAAGTCTCTTTTCTCCAAGCCCAGTTTCACATGCTCACTCCCCTGCACATCAGAGAGTTGTGCCCTTGCCATCCCCTCAAGTCACTCAACGTCATCTTGTCCAACTAGTGCAAGCCATATTTTCCCTCTGCCTTTCTACAATTACCCCCTACAGTCTATGCTTCCTCCCGGTCTTACTCTACCTTTTGCACTCAGGTGAGACATTTCCTCCTTGTTGCCTGCACACCAGTGGAGAGGTCACACAGTCACCAGGCTGGAGGCATGCTTACCACTGAGTAGCTGGTGCTTACCACTCTGATTAACTGGCCACTAAGTATTTGCCACAGATCTTTAGAACTGTCCTACCTCTCCCTAATAAGTGGTGTACCCTAAATCTAATAAGGACTCAATTTAAACCCATTAGATGTCTTGCTGGTCTTGAAGATCTTTCTGTTCTCATTTCTTCTCAAAAAGGGGTGAAAGACCACTACTTTCCTATACACAGTGAGAGAAGCAACTCTGCCTTTCATCGAGCTGTTTCCTTTAGTTTATTTATTCACTTTTCTTTCCCAACAGCTCTGGTTTACACACAAGTGACAGTGTTACAAAAACAGGACCTGGGGGCCTTCCAGACATGAGACAAGTGCCAACTGTTGTGATCGAATGCGATGACAATAAAGAAAATGTGCCTCATGAAACTGATTATGAAGATTCTTCCTGCCTCTATCCAAGGCAGGAAGAGGAAGAAGAGGAAGATGAAGAGGAGGATAACTCATTATTTACAAGTAAGACTCATTCTACTTTTCCTTTCTCTCTTATTTAAGTTTTACTCAGAACTCACAATACACAAAGGAAACACAAGGCCTGTGTATTTTCTTTCTTGGCTGTGGCTTTTGCATCTCTCAGGGCTTGACTACATGGGGATGCTAGTTCAAAATAACAAGTAGTATGAATTTTTAGTGATTCCCCTGATGTACATGGATCGCTGTCTGGGTAGTGCTCAGGCCAAATTCAGATGACAGGTTTGGGCTTACATTAGTTCAATTACAAATTGGCTTTTGGATTCACTTCCCCAAGTGCCCGTGGTGAAGAGAAGCCCTGCCTTTGGCTTAAGTCAAGATCATCTCAATAGTTACTTCAGGAGGATGAAATAAGTGCCACACATAGAGAATCAGAGCTTTTATACGTAGTCAATATTAAATCTCTTTGGAATCATAAATGTGCACGTGCTTTGAAAGGGGTCGCAGTCAGAGGATTGGGCTCAGATAAGAAGTGGTTAATTGATAGCCATATCACAGTTACAGTCTGGGAAAGGACCTGTGGCTTTCCTGACCTCTGTAAGGGAACTCAACTCCTTCCTCAGTGTGGCATCGTAGGACTCTCCCATGAAGACAAGATACAGTACTTTATGTATGGCAACTGCTTCTCATCTCAGACGCTGAAGTTCCAGGCCCTTGCATTTCTTTTCTTCTGAAAACTGGAAGCATTACAATCAAACATCCCTTTTAAAACACACAGAAAGAAGGTTCTGAAACAGGCATATTTCATCTCCTCAGAACCCCACCTTACCCTGCAAGTGAAATTAAGCAGTGTTTGCTCTTAAACTACAAACAGAGAAGAACTGCACTATCTCACACTCTCCTGACAAAGGCCAAAATTCTCGTGTGTTGGTGTCTCTCTGTTTGTGTCTGTCTTCCTTGCTCAAACTGCTTTGGGCATAAGCCTAAGAAAGCGAATTTGAGCCATAAAAGGCCACTGGTTTTTACAGTGTCTTTGCCACTGTCACTGCCTGAGAAGCAGTCAGTAAATGTACATAGAGATTTGTGCTGTTTCTGATTGACTTTTGGTTCCTTCTAGTGCTGGCTTGGATTTCTTGATATTACAGTGCAAGAGAGATTCAGATACCCCTCTCTTTTCACATGTTGTAGCTCTGCTGCCTGCCCAGATTCTGAGGTTGAATTTTTCATTCCATTATGTGGAAATACGGTGCTAGAGAAAGCTACAGATGCTACTAGCAATTCTGAAACAAGCCCTTCTTCTCCACTCCCCTCTATGGAGCAATATATTAATTTCTATTTCCTGTATACCTACCACTTTCAGCTTTTCCTTATTATGATATGAATTGAGGTTAATTGAGCGCATGAAGTTAATGACACCCCTTTTCCCATAGTCCATACCAGTGTAAACGAGAGCCTCATATCCTCCCTTGGCTAGTGCTTCTTTGCCAGCTGCACGTTGTAATGAAATGACACCTCCTTTGGCAAAGCCTCTCCTCTCTCCCACAGGCCCCCTGGCAAGGAAACTCTGCAGGAAGGACTCTTTAGCAATCAAACTAAGCAACAGGCCTTCCAAGCGAGAGCTGGAGGAAAAGAACATCCTCCCCATGCAGACTGATGAAGAGAGGCTCGAACTTAGGCAGCAGATTGGGACAAAGCTAACAAGGTAGGAGACAAACATTGTTTTAACTCTTGCTTTTGGAAATATGTGGTGGGGTGTAGCTTTTTCCTTAGACTTTAAATATTTGAGATCTGTTTGGTTACAATGTTCAAGAGGAAAAGCCATGGAGTGGAAAAAAAAGACTCTAGACATTGTTTCTGCTCCAATAGAGCTTCCCATACAGCTCCTGATTTCAGTTTCCTGGCACATGCTATGGGAACTTTGGTTGTATTAAGTATCAGCATGAGCTACGTGAATTTGGTTCTCTTTGGCACCTCATTGGAAAATGTTCAGCTTTGATAACATTTTGGGCTGTAGCTGCAGGTGCTATTTTATAAGTTATTCGTTTGGCCAAAGGTCAGAAGTGTAACTTTCTCTTCTGACTGCGTCTCCTGTGAATAGCTGAGACTTTTCCTGGTGCAAAATAGGTTAAGTCCTTTAGTACTTGTCTTTATTGGGTCAGGTTGGACAGATTTACCCTGTCTAGACACTTTCTTCTTCGTAACAGTGTTACTCACCAACTGTTCTGGTGTTCTGTGTTGCGTGGGGTATAAAGGGGTGGCCATTAAATGTGGAGGATTTCTGACAAGAATTAGTAAACCGTGGTCAGGCAGAACTGTCTAAGAACCTTCTATGCACATGTCATGATTTCTGTAATCAATTTAATCCTTTTATGTTGTCAACTTGGTGGTATGCAGAGGTGGTGAATGCTGTTAATTGCTCTGCAGTGAGAAAACCGCAGGGAGATGACCAGCCAGTTGTTGGAAATTTTCTTGCAGGTTTTAATTTTTTTATTTTGGGGGTGGGTGGATAAGGGGGGAAACACTGCTGCCGTGTTGTGGAGACAGGAAGAGTAGGAGCTCCTGGTCAATACCACTTTCAGCATTTTATTTACTTTTCTTGCATGGCCTTGTTTGTCACCTCTTTGGAATAAACTAACCACACCTTTCCAACCTGTCTTTGAAAGTTTTTGTGCTCGATCATGCTCAGTCTACTCCAAGACCTGTCTAATTCTTCAGTATTCTTGTTGAGGGGCTTCAGCAAACATGCCCAAAATATGTGAGATGGTGCTGCACTGTTGCTGGTACTGTGATTTTTCAGTTCAGTCTTTATTCAGCTTTATTCCAACTTTAAGACTGCACCTGCAATGGAGCTCTGGGTCCCAAAGAGCAGCGCAGGACAGCAAAGTCCCAGTGCTTATATGATTAAATTTGAACCATTTTGAAGCATGTGAAGAATTTAAATTTTTGTCTCTTGGTGTATTTCACTGCTTGACCTTGCGATGACATTGAACAACATTTCCACTGTGTTGCCTGTTTGCCTAAATTACTTAGGTCTTTCTGAAGTTTTCCAGCTCTGGCTGATGAAGGAAAGTAGTGTCATTTACAAACGTTGATTCTGCACAGCTCACTGTGCACCAAGTCTTTTTCGTTGTAAGTATTTTATTTTTCACCTCTCCAAAACCTGCTTTTTCCTTGCTAAACAATATTTTTTCAGCATATGCCTTTTTAACAAGGGAAGCTATTTTTGGCAATACCCAGAACCCTTCCTGTCTAAGCCCCATATTCTCATAACGTTGTTTTTTGTTTCCCCAATTGTATCTCTGCTAATTTGAGTTAATAGTTTGAGCTATAATGCTTGATCTTGTCTTCTAATATAGCTAGGACTTAGGGGCAATCACAAATAGTTCAAATAATTAAAACTGTGTACATATGAGTTCAAAATACAGCTGAGCTGAATGAAATTGCTGTTTCATTCCTGCTTTATATCTGCATCCCAACACTGAAATGGGTAGAATTTCACAAGCCTTAACTGGAGTGCTGTAGTTGCCAGTCTGACCTTTTAACTACTAGTATTTGCAACTTAGTATCTCATCCTTTTGAGTAGTTGAAAACAATCAAGAAATATGAGGAGAAAACAATTTTGCTCATATCTAATGTGCAAGAAGCCACAGGCATTTCAGCAGCAGAAAGGAAAGGTAGCTGTCTTACCAGTGCTTTATGTATAAATGTGATGTATCCACGTGCACAGAATGATGAATAATAGGTTGAAATAGAGAGAATATGTCTGTTTGGACAGTATTTCCTTACTGTCCTGACTTTATTAGTGAATCCATCCTTTGCTGTTGCTTGGTAATTGTCACACAGTGATGCAAATGCCAAGCAAAATTAAAGTAGTGAAGCATTTATAGTCCTTAGAGAAGATGCTAGATGCAGACTATAATTGCAGCTGGCAATTTTGGATTTCAGAGGGATTTGTATTGCTCCACCAATGGTCCCCTAGGGTTTAAAATATCCAGCCAATCAAATCACATATGCTACTTACAGAAGTAAAAAATGCAGAATAAAAACTTCAGCATATAGTTATTGTCTGTAATGGATCAATTAATTTTCAGCAAGAGGCTGATTAGGATACTTCAGTATTTATGCATAATCCTCACAGTATTTAGTTTGGAAGAGCTCATTGACTGCCACATTTGGCAGATCAGAATTTAGTACTGTAAAGAGAATGTCTTTTTCAAAGATGCCTCTCTCCAGGCGTGTTGAGATTGGCCATTGACATATTGTGTGGGACTAAAATCATCCCAAGTGCAGTTCCTCCAGCCTTATTTGAGTTGCACCGGGAATCAATTTGGCTCAGAAAGGTCTGTTCAGATCCTGTTTAAATGTAGCTTGGAAGCGCTGAACCTCCTGTTATTCCCAGAAAATTGTTATGACTTTAGTATTACATCAGCCAACTGGAAGAGAGACTCCAGAGCAGAATTCAGTTTCCCATGCTGGGAGAATGGTGCCTTGACTTACACCAGGCCATTTGTAAGGGGAAGGCTGCAGGGGCTGGATATTATAGCAGGGCCTGGCTCACTACACACCTCAATGTTCGCTCAGCCATGAGACAAATTCTTTGTGCCTGTCACAGAAACTCCTCACATGAATGTTGTGCTTTGCTGGTCTGTGTCCTGTATCGTGGCTCAGCCGACCCAAGCAAAAATAGAGCTTCTTGCCCAAGGTGGCAAAATATGTCCTAGCAAAGGCAGGAGATTCCACATCATATTTCAACCACATGAATAGGCCACTGCACCATAAACCATTTCTCAGGAGTCCTTGCATAGCAATTATGGCAATTGATTACCGCAATTAATTAAAGACCTCCTCCTCTAACCAAACCAGAATGGATTACTCCAAAATGTAACATCTACTATGAAGTAAGGAGCGAAAGTGTATTAAGATACAGAACTTTCAGCTCGAAATTGCATGTGACATGGGGCTAGGAAATGGATGCTGGAGGCCATGTTCTTGGCTGCTAAAAACTTTTACAACTCCATTGACTTCTACTCTGAAATGCAAACCTTCTGTGCTAAGTAAATCTTTAAGTGAGTATGGTGTTCCTTTTTTTTTTCCCTCCTGTTCAGCTTCTCCCAAACTCCTCCTCTATTTTATCCCTCTGGTGCCTGCACAGCTTCACAGCTGCTCAAGAAGTGTGCATGTGTGAGTGTAAGACAGAAAAGAGAAAACAGGAGATAAAACAGGACTCTGAAAGTTAACAGGGAGAGGGAGGGAAAAGACAGACTTCTCACTTCTGCCTGTCTCACTGGCTGTGTTGGACCTGCTGGGAAGCACAGGTTCCCTGGTTATTCAGGCTAGGGAAGCAGCCAAGAAGACTTGGGTTTAGCTTTCAGTGGCTGTTAGGGTGAGAGGAGTGGGGCATATCCAGGCTATGACAGTGAAGCTTGGAGGTTTTCCCGGGGCAATGATAAAGGCCTGTCAGGAAGCCCTGGTGAGAAGGAGGGCCAGCACTGATGGGTGATGGACAGCAGAGCTGCATGTCTCCCAGAGACTGCAGGAATGTCCCCTGGTACTGAGACAGCAGGTGCTTCAGTGCCAGTCCTTGTATTTCTGTTCCTCCAAGGAATCCTAATGGTGGTCATAAGAGACCACACAGACTTTCTCAGTCAACATATTTAGTAACACAAGAGCCCTTTACAGAAACACCAGACTTTGCTGAGAACTTTGCACTCCCTTGGAATGGGAAGACCTGATTTCTTTGTGTGTCCTTCACAGTCTCCCCCATACCCTGAGACAAGGTGTGTTTTTAGACTGACTGATCTGCCACACATCCTGCAAGGGAGGTTTTCTAAAGTATTCAAATATTTTTGAGTCTCTTAACCCACCAACTCTGGTGAAGGTGCTCATTAGCACTTAGATATGGGAGTATTAAAGCTGAGATTTTGGGTTGCTGCTTTTCAAGAACACGGTGTATTTATTTTTTTTCCCTGATTGTTTTCATCCTGGCTTCTCCCGCCAGCTGGAATTGGATGATCTAATAACATGAAAAGTCTGGTAATCCAGTGTGCTGTCATCATGTTGTTAATAATCACTGTCAAGGGAACTTCTTGATATTCACAGTATTATTACTGGTCAGCATAATGTCTGTCTCATCAGCACACTCCTACCCACTGTCTGCAGGTCAGGAGGCAGAGGAAACACATAAAGGCTGTCCACTGACAGTAGTGCTTGTCAAGGGACTGCTGCCCTTCACTGGAAGGTGCCACAGGCAAGCCAGTAAGATTTTGCAATCCAATAAGAGTTTGTGCTGGGCTGCTGCCAAAAGGTGTTAGTTGTAGGGGTCGTATTTATCATGCCCAGTGTGAAAGCAAAGAGAGATGAGGTGGGGGAGCAGCCTACTGCACATTAGCTAACTAGTAAAATGAGAAACAAAGAACAGAGTAACAAACTACCTATTGCCTCTTTCGTGACTTTGAGGGATGCTCTTCCGATTGCTCCGCTGAATCCTGTGTGTATTACTATATATGTTCTGCTGGCTTTGAAGCAGTGAATTAGAGGCAAGTTCCTCTGCCAGATAAACAGCAGTGCTCTGCATTGTTTTTTTGTATAGCCCGAGATTTATTCGCTACAATACCTTACAGGGTACTATCCTTGCACCAGCAAGCGGAAAATCGTGATCTGAAGCAGTATAAATAGTATATTGCAAGGATCATGAGGCAGTAGATCACAGAGACACTGTCTGTGTGCATATGGCTGTAAATAAGTACACTTGAGATCTGGATGTGCACACCTGCTAGATGTGTTTTTATAGTCCCATTGATGTTTTGGAAATGGTACTGAGATGTCTGTGACTGAGAAATGTAGCATGAGAAGTCGTAAAACTTTATGGAATGGCAGGTTTAACAGGTGATGGTCACCTACTACCTTGTTGAGAAAGGTAATCTACACATTCCCTGATCAATATCACGTCTTCCTCAGCTGTGCTGAAAAATGCTGCTTGGAAATAGAAGTCCTGTGATGGAATTAACTTGGTGAATTCCCACAAGTATGAAAAATTGTCATTGATTTTTTAAAATGTCATGAGGGTGTTGTGAGGTTTTTGGACTTGTTCATATCAGATACAAGAAAGAAGAGTAGAAAAATTGGACAGTTTGGGAAGAGGATTGGACTGTCAGCATCACCATGAAGGTGACAAATATTACCAGTACTGAGGAAGGGTCAGTCTGCAAGGCTTGCACAGTCATTGAAACACACACATCAGTTCCTTCAGAGGTCTGAGGGGACTGAATAGTTTGAAGCGATCGTTTTTATTCACCAAAATTTAAGCTGTGAAGAGATTCAGCTGTTTGAAACAGTCAATTCTTTAAACAGTGTTGCAGTCCCACTAGGGAAGGGTTTATTCAGCCAGAGGATGGCAGCATGTTGGCCCCCATTGAGCACGGCTGAATCTCCTCATGGCTGCTCCCCATCCAATGCTGTGGAGGGCATTTTGTGCCCTCCCCATCTCCGAGTCATTTAGGGATAAAAGAATGGGCAGACAGCAGGATTAGGCTTTATTCACAGACCTCATCTTGTTAGGTAACCTGAAATAATTTCTTCCTAATTACTTTTGACGTCTGCAATTCTCACACTTATTGTTCGCTTCCACTAATGAGAGAATAGCAAGTGCCTAAAGCAAGAGCTCATCCCTGACGGCAGCACGCACGCGCGGCTGTGTGTGAAGCTTGCCTCTTTGCATGCAGGGTGCTGGGGATAAATCACACGGAAAATGGGATTGTGGTAAACAAGCTCATCTAAATCCTGGATTAGAGGGGACAATGCAACAGCACTAGATGCATGAATGGGGGTGACGGAGAAAAACTGCAAAGGGCTGAGCCTCAGTTTTAGCTGCGATGGTACCTAGGGAGAACGGCATTTTTACCCCTTTAGTTTAGCTTCATGAGGAAGCTGTTCATTTGGAAAACCCCAAGGGAGCTATTGAAATTGCCCTTAGCATCAGGAGGAAGGCAGGAAAAGCAGGTGATTATTTGTGGGTGACAAACTGAAACTGAGCTATCGTTGCACATCTGGGCTGGGAATAAATACTCTGAGCAGGGAATAAAACCACTGGGAATAAATACTCTGAGCAGAACTGGTGCAGATTCTGTGCATGGGTGCAGATGGGAGATGGACATTTAAGGCCCTTGTCAGTCCTCTCTTCTGTGATCGATGTCCTGGTGAGCTGAGCTCTGCTGAAAGGAAAGGTGGCTTTGTAGTTAAAATACTCCAAGAAGGCTGCATCTTCCACCAGCTTTCCAACCTTAGGCAAGCCATTGAAAGAGACACACATACATGTTTGTTTGTTTGTTTGTTTGTTTGTTTGTTTGTTTCAGGTGTGTTGGGGTCTCAAAAAGTACATACATGCCTATGAACTTTGTAACATTCCATTAGTTGACGAGCTCTCATTGACAGCAATGTTTGTGTGCTATCAAAAAACCACCCCAATACCAAGATCTCTTTAGGCATCTAACTCTGTTTCAGTAGGACAGGGATCCTCATTTCTGTGCATGGTTTGCACTTACCTCTTTTTATGAGGAATTTCCATGGCTAACATCATTCATCACAGAAAAAGGCATGTTTAACATCATGATGCGATTACTATTGTTTTGATAGTTGATGGTTGCTTTGCATTTCATAGCCAACAGCATGAGTTTGCTTTGTCTGAGTAATTTGCTATGGCAAAAGGTCAGTGCAGCAGTCAATGGAAAGGGGACATGACAGTGTAACCACAAAACACATCACCTCTACATACTCCCTGGTTTGGGGGATGAGCAGTGTCCTTAACCTTTGCAGCTCCACCTTGGGATGGGATGAAACCCTGCCCCCATCAATTTTGCTCAGCTAGGGCCAACAGATGTTTTGTTATTTATGGAAGCAAAGCCTTGCAGAGTAGATATAGTCTGTCCTTGGGCAGATGTGTCTCTCCATGTTAGAAGATGGAGCTCCAAACGTGCAGAGACATTTTATTTATGCTACTATAAAGGAGGAGAAACGTTGCTCTGAGGAGAGGGATGATGTTAATGGTAGGCAACAGGCAGCAGGGAGTGGCATTTGAGGGCAAGGTCTCCCCAGAGGCACCTGCGTGACCACTGATGAAATGGAAAGTGTTTTCATCATGTCAAAAGTTCATTTCAATCAGAAATGTCACTAGCCCAGAAAGGAATTTGTTATTCCTGGGGTATGTCACTGTTCCTGTTTCTGCTCTCATGGAAGCAGTGCAAGTCACACCACCCTGTCATTGCAACATCTATTTCTCCCATCCTTTCTCTGCAGAAGTCAAGGCAAAATGCATTGTGGGGTTACAATTTCCCCTTCATGCTTCCCATACTCTTCAGCCCCCTGACACAATCTGTATTTGAGGTCAAATTCAGGCTGTCAACACAGCTGAGACAAATATATTAAATCTACCTTTATTTCCTTTGCAGTTTCAGTGGGGTGTGGTATCGTTCATTTTCTGCCCCAAATTGATTGCAGTTTTGCTTTTAGTTGTCAAACTACTGTCAGCTTTTGTATAAGAGGAAGCCACATTTCTCTGCTGGGCAAAATAATTCATGGTGATGTAAATAAAGCTTGTGGCAGTAATAGAATAACATATTTTGGTAACAGAAATAGTCTTATTTCTCCAGTAAACAAGAGTCCATGCAGTACTCTCTTTCGAGTAAAAGAAAGGCATTAATAAAAACAGGTGAAACAAACACAAGCAAGAAAGAACCTCCTTCAAAATGTTGTATTCTGGCTTTAAAAACAAAGGTGGTTTGTTTGTTGAGTTTGTCTTTTTCTTTTGCTGGTTAATACTGACAAATTTAGGGTAGCTTCATTAAGAACTAGCTCATAGAATTCCACCTCTAAAAAATCTAATCATAAATCTTCATATTTTGTACCTGCTGATTGTAGGTAGTTAATCACAAGCACAACAGTTGCATTGCTTGGATGACCTTGTAATTTCTGTAAAGGAAACAAATCAGGTGGGAGTACAAGTAGATAAAAGAAGCAGACTGGCAGGAATAAATTTCTCTTTATAGTCTGATGATTGTAAAATGGAGGAATTGCTCTTTGAGCAAAATATTTAACCTCTCTCTGAAGTTACAGTTTGCATTTCCCCTCCAGTTCAGTGTATTATGGCCTATTCAGCAACGCATGTGCAGGAGGTTTAACAGAGGCAATCCTTGTAAAGCAGTCAAACGTATTTAAAAGCTGATCTGAGTCAGGATTAACAAACTGTGTTTATATATGTGGTCATATATATTCACTGTGGCTATTGCTGTGAGTACAAGCAGGACTGCTAGAGGAGTAAGTCTGACTTGTGTGCATGGTCATCCATCTATATCCAGAAACTGGAGTTTCACATGCAGGCTATTGTATGTGAGTAAACAGAGGTGCCTTTCTGAAGAGTAGTAAATAAGATTTAATATTTGTGTTTGTTTTGTGTAGGACTAAATGTCTTTTGGACAAATGTATCAAGAAAGCAAATATCCTTACCATTATTCCTGGTACAATTATGTAACGTTGGAATTTTGCATGTTTCCCCTAAGTCATAGTGTTAACAAAAGGATCACTTAGAGATGAATGGGGTCTTCTTTTGCATATGTGCAGCAAAGTTACAACCAGTCTTTTAGAGGCAGGTTTGGATAAGAATTAAGCTCCTGTTTCAGTGCACTGGGATTCACAAGCACTGCACAGACCATATGTGGGAATTAAACTAAGTCCTTAGCCTCAGACCTGACCATGTGAAATTACCATTTATGTTAATAACTATACTGAAGAAGAAGTGTTCTCATGTGTGGTAGACCACATCAATGTGTCTCTAAGTGTGCAGCGTGTAATATTCATTACTTGCCTTTCTGATAATAAATAACAAACCAGCAAACTACAGGGAAAGCACATTAGCACCAAGATTAATTCAGTAACCTGGTTCTTCACTGACATCCCTGAATTCAGGAGGCAGCAACACTAGTGGTTAATGAATAATTAATAAAATAAGCATTCAATATATTGT
Source organism: Ifrita kowaldi (assembly GCA_013398055.1). Lineage (NCBI taxonomy): Eukaryota > Metazoa > Chordata > Aves > Passeriformes > Cinclosomatidae > Ifrita > Ifrita kowaldi. Next base: position 205,789 of record VZRS01000217.1, on the reverse strand, counting down.
ATTTGCTCAATGAGCAAGCATCTGTAATGTCAGGCTAGGCTATTTATCCTGCAGAATATTGGAGTTTTTCAGCATGCTGGAAAAGTCTTCACTATTTCCTTTATTGCAGTAATCAAGACAGAAATGGTCTTCCTGCCTCCCTGCAATCGGCTGGCTTTGATTTAAAAGCTAGCCTTGCAAGCAGGGACCCTGATCTCAAACATCAGGGGCTGCAGAGGCACCAATCTACTTCTTCAGTGGGGAGCAGGCGTGGCTCCTGGACCAGGGCCCCATCTCCCTAATGCTCAGGGATTTCAGTTACCTGGTAGGGTGGCAGATGGCAGCTTGGTTGCACGCAGACCCTTTAGGGGAGCATGCAAGAGGTCACAGATTCATATCATCATAGAATGGCTTGGGTTGGAAAGGACCTTAAAGACCATCTGGTTTTAACTTCCCTGCCATGGGCAGAGACACCTCCCACTAGGCCAGGGTGCTCAAAGCCCCATCCAACCTGACCTTGAACACTTCCAGGGATGGGACATCTACCACTTTCTGGAGAATTTGTTTCAGTACCTCACCACCCCCACAGCAAAGAATTTCTTCCTAATACCTAATCTAAACTCTCCCTCTGACAGTTTAAAGCCATTCACCATTGTCCTGTTGCTACATGCCCTTGTGAAAAGTCCCTCTCCATTTCTCTTGTGGGCCCCCTTAAGGTGCTGGAATGCTGCTATATGTAAAGAGTGAGTAAACTCTCCTTGGGAGCCCCTCAGAGAAGGTGCAGGGAAAGGTTCCTGGTCATCTGCTGTGAAGGTATTTTCACAGACCCATCAGCTGGCCCACTCCAGCTAAACCTGCAAGCAGCATGGGAAACAAGCTCCTTCAGCCTCTGGCTGCACTGGGAAGTTGGAGCACCCAAACTCTGCTCCAGTTCTGGCTTTCCCAGAGCACTCTGTGCCCCCATACAAGGACTTCCCTGCCCCAGGGAAGCTTTAATATCCAAGGTTCAGCTATAAAAGAAAGAGGGCAGGCAGCCCCTCTGACAGGTACAGGTTTGTTTGGAGCTGCACAGCAGTCTCAAAGTGGGGAGCAACTTCTCTGACAAGAGTTTGGTGCCTTTACATGTCCTCATTATGGGATTCTCCAACTGATCCCAAAACCTCCCTTTGCTCCTTTCAGGGAAAGGAGTGGCTGATGTTTCAAGGCCAGAACATCCCCTGAGACTCTACCTTTTCCTGGTTAACAACTGAGTGTAAATGCCTGGTGTCCTTCACTCTCAGGTTGTGCCAAAATCATTCACCCTTCCCTCGTTTGAGCAGACATAAAAGATGAGATAGAGAGATATGGGCAATTGCAAGCATCACAGAGCCATGTGATATTCCACCATCCATTTCATCTTCCCATTCAGACTAGACTAGCAAAGAAGATCTAATAGTCCACTGCAGTTAGAAGAGCTGCCAGCATTTTGCACTGCACTGTTTAATGCCAGCAAAGGGCTCCATCATGTTTTCTAATGTGACATGACAGATTTAAAAAGGCTCAGCAATGGAAAGATAGGATTTTTGCCTCTGAAAGCCATCATGTATGACACATTTTTGGGAGGTACTTTAATTTCCCGTTGTCTTGACTAATTCTTCTCTTCAGGTCTTTATTCTGTCTTACTGTATTTCAGTAGTGCTAGTAGCCCCCTGCCACCCCACCTTGGTTTGAGATACTGTGCAGCACTTGGCCTGAGTCTGAAGGGTTTTGGAGAGGTATCAAGACAGAGATGGGGAAATGCATCAGGCAAGACATCAGTGGAGGAATACCAGGCATGACAGCTCACTTGTCTCAGCATCCTCCCTGATTGTTGCACACTTGACTGCCTCAGATTTGATTCTCCCACCTGCCCATCACTGTACCTTGCCTTTCTCTCAGTTCTGTGCACTTGTCACTAGACATGTCATGTTTTAACTATTAGGGCATGTGTTAAAATCTTCCAGAGAGCAGTGCTGCCTCACTATTCAGCATAAAAAGATATCTGAAAGGATGAACTTGACCTGGTGTTATGAAAGATTCAGTGCCATCCTTATTTTCTTTAATATTTCTTTGATTGATCATGGCGACTGGGAGAAATGCTCAAAGACAAGAAGGAAAGCAAATGTCACTCTTATATTCAAGGGGTAGGCAGGGAATTATAGGCCAGTTGACCTCACCTTCATAATTGGGAAGGTGATGGAGGAGCTAATCCTGGAAACCATATTCAGGCATATAAAGGACAAAAAAAGTCATCATTAGTCAACATGGATTCACAAGGGGAAGTCATGCTTGATCAATGTGATGAACTTGTACAGTGCAGTTACTGACCTGGTAGACAAGGGGGAGTAGTAGATAATGTCTGTGTAGATTTCAGTAGGGCTTGCAACACTGTCTCCCATAAGATTCCTCACGTGTCCAAGAATGGGCGCAGCCATTCAGACTTTTCAGTCCATTTACCCATCCAGTCCAGAGGCTGGTGTTCAGTGGCACCAAGTCTAGTTGGACTCCAGTAATTAGCAGTACACTCCAAGGGGTCAGTACTGGGTCCAGTCCTCCTTAACATGCTTCATTAATGATCTGGATGACAGACAGAACGTATCCTCAGTGAACTTGCTGGTGACACCAAACTGGGAGGCACAGGTGATGCAGTGCAGGATAGTGCTGCCATCCAGAGGGACCTTGACAAGCTGGAGAAATGGGCTGACAAAAGTCTCATGAAGTTCATCAAAGGCAAGTGCTAATTGCTGCACCTAGGAAGGAGCAACCCCATGCACCAGTATATGTTGGTAGCTATCCAGCTGGAGAGCAGCTTTGCAGAAAAGGATCCTGGGGTGCTAATGGACATGAAGTTGGACATAAGCCAGAAACTTGGTGGAGGAAAGAATGGCTAATGGTGTTCTGGGCTGCACTGAAAAAGTGTTGCCAGCAGACCTAGGAACATGATCTTTCCCTTCTAGTGAGCACTGGTGAGGCCACATCTGGAGTGCTGTGTATATTTCTGGCTCAGAATCACAGAATATTCTGAATTGGAAGGGGCCTACAAGGATCATCAAGGCTCCTTCGTAGAAAAGAGATATGGGCATATGAGAGAGAGTCCAGTGAAGGGCCACAAAGATGATGGAGATGATGAACTGGAGCATCCTCCCTGTGGAGAACAGCTGCGAGAGCTGGGACTGGTGAGCCGAGATGAGAAAAGGCTCAGGGGATGTTATCAATGTGTATAAATACCTGAAGGAAGGGTACAGTGGGGACAGAGCCAGACTCTCCTCAGTGGGGCCCAGTGACAGGACCAGAGGCAACACGCATAAACAAAACAAGGAGCTTCCCTCTGAGCATCAGGAAACCTTATTTCTACTCTGAGAGTGACCAAACACTACCGCAGGTTTGCCAGGGGGATTGTGAAGTTTCTCTCTGTGGAGATATTCAAAAAGTCATTTGAACACAGTCCCAGCTCTAGGCAGCCCTGCTTGAGCAGAGGGGTTGGATCAGATGGGCTTCAGAGATCCCTGCCAAGCTCACCATTCTGCAATAGCACAAAGTATCGAAAGAACTCACAATGTCAATGTGTATTAGCAACATCTTTGGCTTTTGAAGTGTATGACATTGTTGGCTAGGTTTTTTTGTGTGCCTTTGGCCAAATTCTGTCTCAGACTTCCCCAAATTCTGATTCCCTTCACTCTCTACAATCTAAGGTTTCTGTGAATATGTTTCATAAAGCGATTCTGCTGCAATGCTTGACTAATTTCTTCTGATTTGGGTTATTGCACAATGGCTGTGCCAGCACAGACAATTTAGCCAGGTCACAAGCTCTGACAAATGCTCGTCTATGGCATGTAGACTGTAAGAGTCTCTAGCTTACTTCAGTCCCAAGAGAGTGTGGGGTTAGCCCTTGAGACCAAACTCCCTGTGTTCTGCTCTATGGAAAAAGTTACCAGGACTCAGTTTCTGAACAAGAACGTCTCGCAGACATGCTGCATTCACATAGAAATCAACTCCAGACACCCAGCTTCCTTCAACAACTCTGAGCCCTGCACTTCCCCATCCCCTCAGTCCACTGCTGACATAGCAAAAAAAAAAAAAAAAAACCACCAAAAAAACCCACAACTGGGTCCCAGTTTCCCTTCCAGGAGTTTTCAGTGTCCCTGCACCCTTGTATAGCTCTCTTCTCCTTTCCTATCTGAAGCAGAACCTTGAGATCTGCCTTCAACACTTTCTGTCTGTGGGTGAATCCAGAGACAAGAATCAGCAAATTATTGTTCCTTCTCAGTTCTGGGAATTGGGAGCTTGATCCTCTCACAAACATCCCAGACAGCCTGCAGTGGTGCTGCCTGGTATCTATACAGCAGCGATGATCTCCAGTAATGCATTGTACAGCAGTGTTCTGATGTCTCTAAAGAAAAAAATAGAGTGGAAGTATGTGTTTAATGCACATTTTGCTAAAAACACTGCTCAGAGGAGTTTCAAAAGATGACAGAGTGTAGTAGTTGTGAGACATTCTCCCTGCCTCCCATTTCTTAGAAGCTGGTGTACATTAGCTGAGAAAAGTTGTTATTAGCACTAGATAATCTCCAGTCATGAGAGTAGGCTTACGACCCAATAAACTATAGGGTACAGATGTAAATTCAGTATGCCTGTAAAGCAAAACACAAGTCCACATGGCTGTGGCCATTGGGGCCGGAAGGAGAGGCTGAGAGGGTGTATCCTTTTACTTCAGCTCAATGTGGATGAATGAGAAATTGCATGTTTTAAACTAATAAAGAAGTTGAGCAGAACTGGGAAGCAGGCACTGTGTTTGTTTGCCCAGGCCATCCTAGCCCACGTTTTAGTCCAATCTGCAGCCTCTCCTAGCAGTAGGTGCAGTTTCCAGTTTTATGAACACTTTGTGCATCATCAGTAAACACTCAGAAGGGATTTTTGTCAGGGTGCCTGTGATGATTTCCTTTGCTGCCTTTTTCCAAGCCCCCTGTCCTTGCCGTCACTGCAGCTGGATATGCAGAAAACAAGTGTATGCCACAAAACCAGGGCACTGAATGCCCAGGACCAAAGTATTTCAGTCTTCACGTTTGAGTGTGCCCTGCAGGGAAATCCAGGCTTCTCCTATGGCATGTCAGCAGCCATGAACAAACATACTGTGCTTGTCTTGAGTACAAAGTATTTTAAATATTAATTCTCTTCGGCCTTTCTGCCTGAATGCCAGCTGCATGACTATTCAGTAAGGAGCTCAAAAACCAGTCACCAATGTAAGGCACTCTTTCTTTAGAGGGCAAACAATTGCAAAAAGTGTGGATTTTGACAGCACCCTCATTTGAAATATCACAGGGAAGATATCTACAACCCTTTCCCAACAAGATTTAAGAAGTGAAGTGTCTGAAGTGTAAAGGAGAAATGATTCTTTAGGTCAACAGGGGCACGAATAGTTTTCTCTCCCATTTTATATAAGGAAGATGGAAGATGTCATTGGGCATTCCTTCCCCCTCTGTAGTTCAACATCACCTCTAGTTAGGGAAAAAAAGTAGTCTGAAGAATACTGATATCACCCCAGCAGCTAGATTGTGGTAATGAAGCAGGTTTTCACATTGAAAAAGTGTCAGGTGGAACAGGGGAATGTGCAGGCAAGAGTACAGGCACCTGACATTAGTCAGAAAATTGAGAGTGGAGAAACTTCAGTAGGGGGTGACCTGAGCCCTCAAAACTTTAGGGAGAAAGTGTAAAAAGCTGATGTCACACTATGCAGGGGACGAAGAGAAAGGCTGCAGCCTGTTCAGCATAGCACAGAGGGTTTGAATGTCCCTCTGGAAGTCTTTTGTTTCACAAGGGGGGGTTTGTTTATTTTGAAGTTAAGAGTATTTGGCTGGAAATAGGATCTTTGTTACTTTGGAGATTATTGATTCCCGCTGCTAATTCCCTATTTGATGTGATAAGCCTCTTTATAGCATTCCATTTGTTTTGCTGTGGAAATATGTACAAAGCAACAACAGGAAAAAAGCTTATCACTTTTTGGTCCAAATTTAGCCTCCAGGTAATTATGTGCATCTCAGTAACTTCAAGAGAAGAAAAGGCAGATGGGACAAGAATTCTCCTGAGTAAAATATATTTTGTCATGCTTTTAGGCCACTAGATTTGAACCTGAAGGCGATGGTATAACTGTGAAATAATCATATCTAATATCATGTCAAAATAATAAATATGCAGTTTCCTAAGGCATGGAGTTTTTTAATTTTAACCAGGTAAATAATTTCTTCTGGTTTTGTTTTAAAAGCTAGGCATTTTTGCTATTTTCTCTTTCTGGTGCAGCATGTTTTCATTGATGTTCCATGAGATGCTAGGATTTTTAAAAAATTATTTCTGACCTTTGTTGATGCATCGAGGCAGAAGTAGGCTCTGGTAGTGAAGTTGTTAAATACACTCCAGCTGGGAATTTGTACAATGGGCAAATCTCTGGATAGGGTGGTGAAACATGACATTCTCTAGAAAGATAAGAAATTAATGTGCAATTGGTGATGCAGATACAAAAGAATCGGTTTTGTAAAACATATGCAAAGACTGGGTCTGACCAGCAGGTATCACATTAAATGGTGAGGAATGACCAAGGCACCTGCACTGAAATTTGCAATGCAGGTGCTGGGGAGAGTTCTCCTTGTAATCCACTTCAGTAGATTTGTGCTTGGAGTCACTGTAGCAGTTACTGGAAAGAAAGTTGTGTCTTCTGGACTTGGCTGAATAAGGGATTTTTTGCATTTGGTACTCAAATGGAACAAAATAATTAGCAAGTGGAGTAGGGAAAACTGACTAAAAATAGCAAGTACAGGCATCATTAATTTTTTATTACACACTGAAAACTAGAATTTCAGGTCAGAATTAAATATTGTCCAGTGCATTTTTAATGCTTTTTAAATTTTATTATTTTTAAGAAAAGTATGTCTAGTGAGTTGTTTTTTTCAGCTGAAACTACTCAGCTGAAAGTTCTACCTCACCTTGCAGATAGTTTCTGGCCTTCTAGAACTCAATTTTCCAGAAATTTTAGTGTTCGTCACAAACATTTCAGCCAGTCCTAATTCTTAATCTTCAAGTGAAGATTTTAGATGCAGCCCTTTGCAATAAGTTACTGCTATTTATCCCTGCCTTTCATGAAGGGTAGGGATCTGAAATCCCACAATCTGGGGGTATGAAATCCCTCTGTCACAAAATAGTTAATCACTCTTAAAGCTCTCAAATATGTTCCCTTCCAGGAATTTTCCACTTCAGTAACAAGACAAAGTATGGGCACCGTGCTATTTCCTATGCATCTTTTCTACTAGAAACTGAATTATCATGGTTTTGAATTGCTAACACTGCCAACTTCTGTTACGAAAGCTTTTATTTGGAGTTCCTATATTGTGGCTGTTCCAAGTCGCTGAGTATTTTAGCTTTTGATTCATTTAGCAGAAAGTGTGTAAGTTGGTTTTTTTGGACATTACCAATGTAAAGTGCCTATTTGGAGATGAATTTTATTTCTGCATTATTGTTCATTTGCCTTTCTTCATGCTGGCACTGGTAAAATGGTCTACAACAAACTAATATGGTCAGGGAGTTCATGTGATACAGGGTGAGAAACCTGGAGTTGTTCACCCTGGAGAAGAGAAGGCTCCAGGGAGACCTTGGAGCAGCCTTACAGTGCCTAAAGTGGGTTCTGCAAGAGAGCTGGAGAGGGACATTTTACAAGGGCATGTAGTGACAGGATAAGGGCTGTACACTGGAAGACAGTGGGTTTGGATTAAATATTAGTAAGAAATTCTTTACCGTGAGGGTAATGAGACACTGGAACAGGTTGCCTGGAGAAGCTGAGGTTGTCTCATCCCTGAAAGTGTTCAAGGCCAGGTTGGATGGGGCTTTGAGCAGCCTGTTCTAGTGGAAGGTGTTCCTGCCCATGGCAGGGAGGTTGGAACTAGATAATCATTAAGGTCCTTTCCAATCCAATCCATTCTATGGTAATTCCTCTCTCTGTTCTTTGAGTGGTGTGTGGCTGCTGTAGTAACAGAGGAGACTTTATCAAGTTGGCCATGTGTATGTTGAGATTGACATCAGCAAGCTGGTGAAGCTCCCCACCCAGATCTCCTTCCTTAAAATGAACAGCTTTTTACATTTTGAATTGAGATTTTCCATGATGATCACAGATTACTTGGACTGCCCAGCAAAGTTGGTCTATTTGTGTACATGTTTAAAATGTCCCTGGCTTGATGTTTTAGGGTTACAGTTGTGTTAGTGTATATGTGAATAAGAAGATAAGGCGCTGCTGCTTTTTTTGGTTAAACATGTTGTGTTGACAGTGCTAGAGATGTAACACACCTGCTGATGCACGGGTCATGTATGTTCAGCCACTGTGGTCCACAGAGTCCCATCAGGGGGTTTGATCTTCAAGCTAACTAGATGTAGGGAAGATGGTTCCTCCATGATGTGCTTTAGCCCTCAACCTTTCCTCAGAGCCAGCAGCCACTCCTCAGGATAGGTTGCATTTAAGTTTGTGACAGCAGATTTCTCAGAAGAGGATCCTTAGAAGAGAGTGTTGCTGGGAAAGATCACTGGGGCTTTAGAAGGTGAGGAGCTTTGGGGAGTGGGGCTGTACTTCCATTGTCATCCCTCAGCCTCCCTCCATGTTTTCTTTCCTGGTCCCACAGAACTTCTTCCCACCTAAAGCATTGCTTTTTGTCTCCATGCCAAGGCCATGACACATACACAGAGGAATGCTTTATTCCTATATTAAATATGTTCCAATGTCCAAGCTTCTCTGAGCATCAGGAGCATCAGGGTGAGGAAAATTCCAACAGAGAAGGGGGTTTTGCTCTTCTGGCTCATACTTGGAAATGCCTCTGCTTTTAAGAGTGTAACTTTCATGGTAAGAAGCACCTGTGTGCTGGAAACTAGAGAGGCACCCCAGATTTGTTTAATCCAAGTTGCTAAAAACACCAGGGATGGTGTCACAACTCCAGTTACAGTTGATAGAGATGCATGATAGAGAGCTGAAGGGGTCTGGGCACCGACCTCAGATCTGTTGTTTGACAGGGTGCTCCATAGGATACTCCATGAAACCCTTCAGCAGCAGGAGACTGGGGACACCTTTGCAAATATAATAGTGGTGATCTGATCTCCTGCAGATCTTCCAAATACCAGGTTGCACCTCAAAACTGAGTAAGTGCAGAAGCTGGTAGGAGAAGCCATCAAAAAACAGTGCTTGGAGGAAAGCAATGTTGTATTTAACCAATAAAAAAATAACTTGCTCTGAGTTGTAAAGCAACTAAACCTTAAGGCCTAAGGTTCGGGTTCTAGATCTTTAATTCAAAAATGTACCTTTAAAGACTCATTGCTGTAAGTATGTTTGTTCGCAGAGACAAAACAACATTACTGTAGAGAGATTTTAAAACAAACCATTCAATAATGCCTATAGACAGCAAGCATATCTGTTCAGCTCAGATTGATTATTTTTGGTTCCATTTTACTCAAGTCATTCATAGATTGACCTTGAACGGTGAATTATGATCTCTGTAGCTTTGTAAAATCATCTCTTAATTCAATATTATTACATTTGGTGAAGCAAGTGTCTTCTCACAATGCTGTATAGACAACAGAAGGACAATAGCTAACATTTTAGAACATTTTTTTCTCTATTACAATGGGTTCTAACATCCATCTGTTTTTTCTGGCATGCTTTAGATTTTCAACCAGCATTTAGTACATTTATCCCTCTGGGTTTCTAGTACTCAAAAATATCCCACTTTTATTGTTCCAAAAATACATTCTTGAATTAGATACATAGTAAATTCCCTCTTCTAGAAAAGACTGTTCTTTGTTTCCTACTGCAGTTGTTGGATATTTTGTTGTTCTTGGGACTAGGGATAAGAGATTTGAGAAATAATGCTGCAAAGCTTATGTGGTATAACTATCTTAATTCAGCCATGTCTCTTTTTTAAAAATCATTTAAACTTACATGATCATATTTAATGTGAACAGCCAGCATTTGGCTGAGAGCTTTGACATTAATGGAACAGCACAGTTATGAAACGGAGGAGGCTCCATTTTAGAGCTTGAGGTGTGAGGCATGATCTTGCAATGTTCCACAAACCAGTAGGCATTTAGCAGTTAGTATTACTGAATAGGGGGCCAAAATTTGTATTTGTGTGTCTATCACTGCTTGGCATTATCTTGAGAAAAGAAATGAAGTGATTCCTTGGGAAAATGCAGGTGTCTGCATTGTGATAGTGGTCTAATGGAAGACTGATGACGTGGGTGTGTCATTATTCACACTGTTTCTAGTCAGAGTTATAGGGCTGTCTAGTCATTGTTTTATTTCTTTTAACAAAACACAGACTTCATGGCCCAAGATAATTCTGCTTTATTTGGGTATTTTAAAGAAATTTTTTCTGTATATGATGAACAAGATTTTAACCTTATGCAAACTTAATGAATTGTCAAAATCCACATTTTGAATATGATTCCCTTTTCCCAGGAGACCTACTCTGGGCAGACAGTTCTTTCTTGGGAAGCTTGTAACTTTCCAAAGAATAAATCAAAATCATAATAATTCAATCCCTTCGTGAGCTGAAACAGAAAAAACAGCATCATTTGAGCCATGACTCAAGAATAGATTCACATGATCTAAAGAATGGGAAAACAAATTGGTCACTTTTATGAGTTTTAAACAAAGGGCCAGCTTGGTTATATTTTTCACTACACACAGATGCTTGAGCAAGCAGAAAATTTGCTGATTAGTTTTCCCAAAAATCCTCACTGCAATCTAGACTAATCGGAGCTTTAAAGTCTATATTGAAGCTGTTTCTCAACACAAAATCAAGTCTGGGATAAGGATAATTTTGGGGGGTAGTAAATGACTGCTTAGAGCCTGAATTAAAGTCTGAATAATTTTAGTTGTAAATCTGATTTTCCTTTAGAGCCCAGCTGGAAGCACAACTGCAGATGTGTTACGGGAACTGTGATTTGGTTGGCTCACATTCCAGACTGTTCTGTATTTCTTGCAATGCACTAATGCTGAGCAAAAGCATTGCCTCCAGGATGTGGGACTGTTGTAGCTATCCTGGATCAAATGGTCCAGTCCAGGGAACACGTTGGGATACTAAGACAGAAGTAGTACCTTGCCAGTAAGGCACAGTCAGAAAGCACTTTTATCTTCTACTGAAACTTAGCAATTTTTTAGATTTTCACCAAGAGCAAACACCTCCTATCAAAATTGTCTAGCTAGTTCTCTGCTACACTCTGTCACAGTGATGCTTCACCCATTTTCCTAGGGATGAACAGGCATCTTTGCCCACGTTGGTCTGCTTTAGTCATTGCCACAGGCTTCTTTACAGCTGCAGAAGCACCACCATCTCCCAGAGGCTGAATATTTTAAATCAACAGGGAAGTGCAGAGCAGTCAATACATGATAGCTGAATCGTGGCAAACACTCCTTATGGTTTTATTGCCCTAATTTCTCAGGAAAAGGAGTTATAAAGCGTATTATCATGACTGATACCAGGAGACTTGTCACACTTACCTGGGAGTGAGCCTAAAGAAAGTGATAATCCTACGGATTAGCCAACATTTTAATGGACTCTAGTACAAGAATTTTATTGGTATAAAACTGTTACACTTGCTTCTTTGGGTAGGGATTTTCTATTTAATATGCCTTCAGTTTATTCACTTATTGATAAAACTGTATTTAATCCCATTTTATAAATCCTGTTTAGGAGAATGACAGTCCTCTGTAGACTCTACAGGCTGGCTGGCAGTGTCTGGGCTGGCGCTTCAGAGAAAGTGGACCTCCAGGCTTACAATGAATTTTTGCTCATTGTGCAGTTATGTAAGGAAAGGAGGTAGTTCATTCCTGCCCTCTGCTAACACTTAACTGGTAGAAGCAAATACAAGATTTTCTTCTCCTCCCTTTTTCTCTAAATTTTCTGTATGAGGCATGGGAGTGCAAAGAGCCCCTGATAGCCTTTCCCTCGTCAATTCTGCTTTGCTATCAGCATTATTATTTTTGGGAAAGGCGAGGTAAATTAAGACTTCACTCCCATTGAATTTTCCTCATGTGGAATTATTTTGCTGATGTAAATCAGCACAGTTCTACTGGCTTCAGTCACGCTCATTTATGTCAGCTAAAGAGCAATGTGACAAGTAGTTCTTTGTAGCAGCTGGTTCTCATGTGCCCAGCTCAGATTTACTGCTCTGTTAGAGCAGTGTCTAGGGTAGTATGAGCCCAGTCGCAGCTGATTAAAGATATTTTCACATACAGAGTAATTTCAGGAGTTGCTCCAGAGGTTATGCCCCACTGTGCTCAGAAGTTATTTTACATCAGGGTGACTTAAGTCATGAGGAACAGCTGTGTGAGCATGACTTGGCTCAGAGATGCCTTGGGGATATTCTGGACATCTCACCATACTGCTGTGGGCCCTGTCGTGTCCACCAGTCCTGCTCATGGGTCACACACACCAGATGTCACCATTTAAGCACTAGAGAGCTGCTAGGTTCTGCCTTTCGTGTCTGCAAAGACTCACAGTTAATAAGCCTGGCAAGTGTGTGGGGAATCATTTTCTGGCAAGCCCTGTATTATATCCAGCCATTATACTTGCATATTACCCCACGCTAGGCTCTTAAATTTTCTTGTCCTCTGGACAGAGGCAAAGATTAATTCCTGGTACACAGAAAACACATATCCCACATCATCCAGTTCACATAACAAGCTGGATGGCATGAACCAGCTTTTTCTTGAAACTCATCCACAGCAAAACGAGAGATCAAGGAGAGAAAATCCATGAGCCCTGGTAGGGCACAGCCTAGGCAGCCAGGAGCATCTTTCTTCAAAGGTGCTGCCAGACAGAGGGCTGCAAAAATCTGAGCCGAGGCCCCACAGCGGGTTGGCTGCTGTCCTGAGAGCCCTCAGGGAATGGCCACACTGCAGAGCAGGGTAAGCATCACTGTGTACTTCATTTAAGTGTTTTGTCGTGCACAAGGAGATGCTTTTCCTTTTATTACGTCTGCAGAACACTGACACATGGAGCAGAAACTTAGTTCATTCTGAGTTCTCAGTTTGCTGGGGAGGCTCCAAACAGTAGCATCCATCAGCAAAAATGCTGCCTTTCTTTCCTGTTGCTCCCTGAAGAGATTACACCCGCACCAGCCAATATGTTAGATCTACAGCAGCTGATTTTGCATGATTGTCCCTTCTGGCCCCAAACTCCTACTCCTCAGCCATAATGTGACCAGTCCAGCCCAGAACAAATTCAAAAGAACAAGCAAACAAACAAAAAAAAATAAAAGCACCCAGCAAAATAAGCCCCACTATACGCTGTCCTCATGAAGAACTGCTCTGCTCTTATTGTCTAGCGCCAGGAGTGTGATGCTTTTGATCATGCAGGTAATTAATTCAGAAAATTAGTTTGCTGTCAAGTTTATTTTTGTAAATGTGAGCAAACTTTTTATTTTTCTCTGACAATCTCATTTGGATATGATTTTTTCAATGAAATCCTAGCAAGGCTTTCCTTATGTCACCATAAATCTTAGGAAGGTTTCCTTTGTAGTAAAACCTTTGTCACAGTGTATTTGCAAAACTGTTGTAATCAATATTGCAAAAACGTATGAAGTGTAAACCAAGCAATACACTGTAAAGCACAAATTACAAAAAACTTTCCTGTCCTCTTGAATGCCTGAAGCATATTGCAAAACTGTATGGATGGCACAGTGAAGGTCAGGCATGTTCACACAAGGGATTTTAAATACAGAAAGTGCTGTTAGAGGTGGTTACTTGTTACTGTCTCGCCTGTTCCTTGATTAGACACCTGCACTCAGTTTCATGAAACATCTGGAGTTACCTTTCTGATCAACAGCAGCACACATCCCACTCCATCCTTACAGTTTGCACAAGCAGATCCATTCTTTGCCACGGCACCAGGTTCCTTCCTCACCTCCATTTTCTCCCATTTATTCTGATTGTGCTGCTAATGAGACACCTTTTTGCGACCTGTGGCCTCCTGACTGCCTCATGCAGCCCCTGTGATATTAAATGAAATAAGGCACAGCAGCAAGCCAGCAATCAAACCACTGAAATCAACCTCTGCAAGCTAGGTGGGCTTCATTAACAGCTTTTTATTCTGGGCAGCACAGGAAGGAAGGCAGAAGAGGGGAGCGATCACCACTGGTGTTTGCCAATGTCAGAGCTGTATGCTGGAGATGGGGTACCGAAATTTCGTGTGAAAGAAAAAAACATATCTTTGCAGCCATAGTAATAAAGCAAGAGCTGCTTGTGTTTCTTGATTTACATTATCTGTAACTAGTATCAAGATTTTCAAAGAGTAACAGAGATGTTAACAGCTGTTCAACATCTGGCAAACCTAGAAATTAGGAGGCAAGAAACAAGACCTAAAATGGTGCTGTTCTGAGGAGCTAGTGGAGGTGGTTGTAAAGCCCTGATAGTTTGGGGGCAGAAGTCACTGTAACAGCATGAGAAGAAATTAAATTAAATGAGCAAGAGATCATGAAAAGAGATAATTGCGAGAGCTTGGAAGGGAAGGGCTGCAGAAGGGGCTGGGTTTGTTTGAAGAGCTCATCAAGGAGGGACTTACAATGAAGGAGCCAGGAGCAGGCTCAGTCAGTCCCAAAGGATGATGGAAATGGGAATGTAACAGCAGTTCATGGAGATTAAAGCAGACAGTGGTACTGGAGGCCAGGAACCTCCACGGCTTCTATTCGTGACCTTCTTCATCCTCCAGCGTTGCTTTACTACTTGCACTGTAAGGACTAATTAGGATTTTGTTCCACTACAAGGATACCTTAGCTTTTTCTACTGCCTAAGTCACATTATTAAAAATTCTTGGGGTTATAAAACTCCAGAAGTGATTGATAATCCATGAATTAATCTATCCAAAGTGTCATGGCTTTTTCTGCTGTGCATCACTTAAAAATGGTGGTCACCATTTAGGTAGGGGTGCTCTGCAGACTGAAAAGGGTGGATAATGGGCTCTACAAAGTAGTTTGACTTTTGATGGGGAACATGGGCATCCTCGGCTGGCTTTCCCTAGGGACCTTACCAGACACTGTGGGTAAGAATCCCATGGTCTATAGGTCCTGAGCAGCACAGGAGTGGAGGGTGGATGTAATAACAAGGGCGTACTTGGAGGAAATCTCTGTCCTCTTGTGTGGAAGCGATGACATGGTAACATTGAGTAAAAGCTTAGTTTAAATGCAAGTACTTCGTGGTAGGTACCTCACTAAACACATGGAAGACTTGATCCTTGTTGCAAATCACTTCTGTAGGAAGATAAAACTTCTGCCTTCTGTTAGAAACGTCCTATTGTGAACTGTTCCTGACAGAACAGTTATCTGAGTCCTTCAATCCCTGTTTTCTTGGAAAGGGGAGGACCTTTTGGGGAGCTTTTTCTTCTTTCTCCTTTCACTGTGATGTTTGTTTCTGTAGAAGCCATCCACATGCTGGATGGCTGGAGTTTATCCTGAACATCCCTCTGATCCATCCTCTTGAAAAGCATCACGGCGCAAGGGATTGAAAACATTTATAACCTAATTCCTGCAGACACACATGGTGGGGCTAAGAGTGGCAACTTCTCCTTTTTGGTTCTCATGTGCTGCTAGAAATGAAGTAGTTTTAATTGCTTCTTAGTGTAAGGCAAAGTCTCCCATTAGCAACAGCTACTGTATCTTAAAAATGGTAATAGCGAGCACTTAAATAGCACTTTCTGTCTTCAAAGTACTTTGCAGACATTCTTTGCTTCTGAGTTAAGGATCGGTTTCTGTCCCTTTTAACACTTCTCTAATGAGATAAATGTTCAATCTGCCATGAGAAAGGGACAAAGCTCCTGACTCCAAATTCTACACTGAAATAGGGCTGTGTTCTGCTGTTTTGTTTCCATGTTGTAAAGTGCCCCCAAAGGACATATGGCTGGTATCACCTCTGCTGGTGGATATCTTCAGACTGTAAAGTCAGGTGCCTGTAAAGCTTCTGCCTTCTAACAGCTGGTGTCAGAGGTGGGCTCCTACCACTGCTTTTGCTTCGTTCAGCCCTGTGCTCTGCACACAGTGTGAGGGGCAGGGGTCTTGAACTGACACACACATGAGCTCCTGGCTCTGGAAAAGGCTGGGGATGAGTGTGCAGCAGCAGCTTAGCCCCTTTGTAGTGAGGAGCCATTGTCAGACATCTCTCGTCCAGCGTTGCAGAGCCAGCTCCATTTCAGGGAGCTGCTGTGCCCAGGGTCGGGGGAACATTCGTTGCAGAAGATGAAGCCATGCAGCATTCTTATCATTTCCTATCAGTGCCCAGTAGTGTGCAGGGAAACTGGTCCAGCTGGCAGAGACTGGGGCCCTCAAGTTGGAAATGTCTCTGAATGACCAAGTCTGAAGGAAGAAAAGGCTCTGTCCTGTCATTGGTATCATTGACAAAACTCCCATTGACTCAGATAAGAGTATGAGGATGCCCAACAGTGCTGACTTCTGATGTCATCTCTCTGGTTTACTTTGTTTTGCAAAGACCCTTTTGTGCTTGCTTTGTATTCTGAATATTCAGGTCATTCCTATGTACAGAGTCCCCATTTGTAATTAGACTGTGGGGTTTGTGACCCTGTTACGTACAGGTTGACTAGCAAGCCACACTGATCCTTCAATATAGGATTTAATTAAAGCCACAGGAGAAGGAGGAGGGAAGTGAGTGTGGTGAAGAGGAGGAGGGCTGCTATTGTTCTGCCCTCAGTGCTGCCAAACAGTCCCTTGTTTTTTCTGTGGACTGTGCCTGTGTGTTCAAACTGTGTGAACAAACGGGGCGCAGTCAGGAGGCTGACGAGAGGGCAGCGAGAGGGTTAGCTGGATCCTAGCTAGAAATACTTGTGCAAGTCAGGAAGCAGGCATGGAAGGAAGGAAATTAAGTGGAGACATCTGTGTGGCTTAGCTTTCAGCAGCTCTGCCTGGGGTAGGGGTGGGAGAGTCATGCCTAAGATGACATAACGTATTTTGTCTTTCGTGGGTTGGAAACAGAGGAAACTGCGAAAGCGAAGCATGGTGTGTGTCACGCATGGTCTGGGCATTCCAAGTACATAATGGAGCAGTGTCAGTGCTTTCTGTTCTGCCTTTCACACTCCAAAGTAACTCTTCAAGACAGAGAACTGAGGAGAATATGATATGGTCCAAAAACTGATCTTGGACTTTTTTCGCAGACGACTGAGCCAGAGGCCAACTGCTGAAGAATTGGAGCAGAGGAACATACTGAAACGTAAGTCCTGATTCTGCTGACATTTAACCTGAAGCCAGATAATTTGGGTTAGCTTTCATGTACATTTGGTGGTTTTTATTAACATCAACTCTTCTGTGTAAGCATCACTGATAATAATTTAAAATAATAAAGGGCATCATAAGTGCAAATAAGAGTGGAAGTCTGTAATAACATCTAGATCTGCAGAAACAGTTCTTTAAAATCAGAGTCAGTAAATTTACAAGAATAAACAACCTATGGAGAAAAAACCCCAGATGCTGAATGACATTCCAAACAGGGGGTCAGTCATCCTGAAAAGCCTCCTTTATGTAGCACCTATATAGATGAGCATCCCATTGTAAGTTAGTAAAGACATTGGGGCATAGCTTGGTTAGCTTTCCTAAAAATCTTCACAGCAATCTGCACTAGCTGGAGCCTTTATTCAATTTTAAAAAGAATCCAATGTGACTCAGGGTTATTTCCCTGAAATGTTCCCCTGAAACTCTTCCTTTAAATCAGCCAAAAATTTGCTGGTAGATCCTCAGCATGTGATATTTGAAAGGGACAAAATACCATTTAGAAGTCCTGAACCAAGTTAAGTTAGCAGATACATTGCCACTGACTTCAAGGGAAGCTGGACTGAGTCCAACTTTCACAACCTCGTGAATGAACAGGAAGAAAATGACAGTTTCTTTACTCGCGTGGAGGTGGTTTGAATATTAAAAAAAAAAGAAAAAAGCTGTTTATCTATTTGTTGTTGTTACTTTGGAAACAGAAAACAAAAGAAACAAGTTCTTCCCCTTTTAAGTTAGTAAATACATATTTCCAGGAAAATTTTCGAAAATTACTGCAGAAAAAGGTATTCATTCCTAAATGGTGCCTTATACATAATGTCTCCTTAGGTAGGTCCATAGTTCACCTCCTCTTGTTCAAATAACTGCATTGTATAGAATCATAAAAACTTGGTAGCGTAAGATTAATTCTCAAAAAATCAGCAGAATTCATTTATTAAATACTTCAAAATCAAATTCTTAGCAAATTAATGATAGTGTGAATGCCCAGCAGGGTCTTTTCATCTGTTCATGTCATTACGCGTGGCAGGCAAAGAGAGAGGGAGAGACACCACTGTCAATGCAAAGAGGAGAAAAGAGTGGACAGCAGAGCGGTGTGGGCAAGCCTGAGGCTGCCAGAAAAGCCATTTGTTGGGGACCAGCCCTCTGTTAATAACTGTGCTCCTACTGTCTGCTCCTAACTCTGGTGACTGCCTGCTGGAGGAAGTCAGAGGCAGAACCTGGGGAAATATCTGGCACATCCAGATGTGATTGCCTCACAGGGGCGTAGCAGAACAGCTGGAGAAGGGGGGACCTGCGACGTGACTGATGCCAGGCTCAGGCGCAGAGGGACAGAGGCCAGTTCTCTGGCAGCTCATGTTGTCCTCTGGGACCTATGGACAAACACATGTCAGGCACCACCTGGCACTGGTGCGTGACCAGCAAACACTGCCCTGGCACTGGGCAAGGTGGGGTCTTGGGCACCAGCTCTGGCAGCAGCGTTTGGACCAGCACCAGCAGAGAGCAGCATCTCCAGTGCTGGGTGCCTTGCAGACATTCCTAAAGGTCAGGTTGCCAAGCACAGCAGTCACAGAGCACCCTAAAGATGTCTTACATTTCAGAGAAATTAGCTCCTGAGTAACATCGATTTCTTTTTTAATTGAATAAAGGCTCTTAAATTATATGGATGTTTGAAAATATTACCCTGAGTCCAGAATCATATTGTATTTCCTAAATGGAATTTTTGTAGCTTGCTTTAGCACAGATCTGCCCCAAAACATGTGTGTCTTGGTAGACAAACAGCTTCCAATTTACAGGAAAGAGTAATGTGGTATTTCCAAGGCATTCCAACTTTTGGTGAACCACAGCAGGAAAGAAAAAAATTAAAATAGTTACATAATTAAACAAAGAAAGCATAAACATGCTCTGCCCTTAAACAAGTAAATATAAATATTTTCTGGTTTGTGCATCACTTTGTCTTCTTCCTCTAGACTTCTGAGAAGGAGAATTATAGTAAATATAATGGAGTGTCAGGAGAGAGAGACTCGGGAAGTGATAATAAAAAGAGTGTAAATTCTCTGCATAAGCAGGTCAAACATTTGCAAAAGCCCAGCTCAGAGCACACACACACGCACGCACACACACACACACACAAAAGAAAACTTGCCGAGCTCTTGAGCAGACTAAACAGGATTTTCTCAGCAGTTAAAGCTGAAATCTCCCTGATGAAAATGTTGTGTCTGGTACCATGATGTTCCTATTACCTGTGTAACTGCATTACTGCCCATGCTGATGGGAAAAAATGTGGTTGGACAGCCAGTCTTCATACATGAATTGAACACTTCCCAGCTCTGTGCTGCTGCAATAATTATGAGTTATCTTTGCAAGGGCAAAGCATCCATTGCCAAGTTCTGCTACTTGCTGATAGCAACAGTAAGATCACAGCAGCCACAGCAAGGAAACAGAGCAGAGACAACTGGTTCTTGTAGGGTCCTTCACTGAAGTATATTCCATTCACTGGCTCAGATTTAGGTCAGAGGCATGTAGTGGGAGGAGTACAGACCTGCAGGGTTAATCTGAAGACTAAAGAACACCTTGCAGTTTTTCTTGCTGTCCAAGTATATAAAGAAGGATGCCTCAAATCCCCCATTGTGCACCACCCCGTGCCACTTCACAGGTGGATAAAAGTAGTTCAGTTGTCAGCCTGGCACAATCAGGGTTGCATAAATTCCACACAAAAGTGATGGTTAGGTAGGCTCTGAGTGCCTCAAACTGTATTGGGGGACATTTCACACTGGCACAGAAGTCGGGCATGAAAATTGCACCTGCATCCAGCAACTCACCCTGACACACAGGTTTAGAGAACAGAGAATCTCCTGAACACATAAGATAAAATAAAGCATCAGTCCTGTAGCTTCACAAGATTGGCATGACTTAACTTAAAAGAAATGGCTAAAACAAAGTCACTTTCTAGTTTGGAAGGAGAATGTATTCCTATTTTCCAGCTTTTACCTGCCTGAAGTCTTAAGCCTGCCTGGTTGTTTCTGAAGGTGGGTGGCTGGGCTGAGAGTGAGGAGAGTTGAAAAACATCCGATGCCAAGGACAAAAACGAATAGCCATAACTAAGTTTTATACATAACTCCTTGGCTGCTTGCAGTTCTGCCCTCATTCTGTGTGGACTCTCTTTAGTGCTGTGTCTGAAAGCAGGCATTTGCAGGACCAACTCCAACAAATTTGAGACACAAGGGGAAGAAAAAACTTCAGAGGATCAATTGCTAGAAGAGAATCCAGCCCAGTAGGGACAGAAACCATTGAAAGTGGAAAATTACATTTATCGGTGTGGGTACTCCAGCGATAGCTTAAAAAGACAGTTGTGACTCCCTGCTGTCTTGTGTTCTTTTTACTCCCCTACTGCTTTCCTTCCTTCTGAAAATATAACCAGGATTTTTGGTAAAGTGGCACTTAAAGATCAGAAGTGTAGTGTGAAACATCATAACATTGACAGGTTCTTTGTCCACTTTGGTGGAGATTTCCCAGTCCTGCTGAAGTTAGTGAGCAGTTGTGATAGCACCATCATCTCTACTGCCCTGAGTAGCGAGAAACCTGGCTTCCAGCCTAGCCCTCCTCACCCGCTCAGAGGCTTCTGTGGTCTCTGAACCTTAGGTCTCATTTCTGTGTGGGGAAAGCCCCAGTTTTCTAGTGGGAGTGCTGGCTCATGCTCTCACAGCTGGAGAAGCTATGGCTGGTGGATTGTTACTGCCTCTCTGCAGGAGGTGCCTGCTCCATCTGCAGGATCTGCAGAGGGGAACATGGGGTTCCCCATTGGGTTTAGTGCAGTCCAAAGTTTAACAATTTAAATCAAGGCACCTATCCTCAGCTGGCCTTTGAGGTCCATAATCTCCCCTGCAGAGAGTTATTCCTGCCTGAGCTAGTCCTATCTGAGCAAAAACCGGATCCCAGCAGGAGCACAGAGTACTTACTGGAAAAGCTGATGAGATGTGTTTGCTCTCACCTGTTATGTGCCAGCATGACTGGAGTAAGGAGCATTTCAGCCATCAGCAAAGCAGTGGAGACAGATCCTAACTGACTGAGAAACTGAGTACCTGGAAACCTGGGATTTTAGTGACTTTTGGTAAATGCAAAGACAGTGCATGACAGCCTGCTCCTAAGTTGGAGAAGGGTTAGTGTACTCAAATGTTACTGTGCTCTTGAGGGAGAAGAGTTGAGGCATGCCCTGGAAGAACTTGTAGCACGTGACCTTTTGGCTTAATGTTGAAAGTTTATTGCCCTAGGATGTGCTTTTATGCTCCAGTGTGATACTTTGAAGGCTCATGATGGACGGACACACTCTCCTTAACTCTGCTCAGGCCATGGGAAGTTGCACGATTTGCCTGGCACCTCTATTCTGAAGGGCTTTTTCTGTATCTCCAAAGAGTAGCTGCAAGAAATTATTCTGTAGATGGGAAAAAAATGCATGTGTTTCTTTTCCAACCATTGACCTTGCAGAATCCGACCATATCGTAGCTGAGCCCCCCAGGGCCGCCAGGCCTGTGGGCAGGCAGATAACATTTTTTGAAGAGCTGGCTTGCTGCCCAGCCCTTCTAGAAAGTGACACACATGAAGAGGTGCCAACACAGGGCAAGGAAGGAAGCTGTAGATGTTTTATGAAGCGTGTGAAGAAGCTCAGTAGCTACAGATTGAGGATGTTCACCAGCCCCAGAGGGACATACTGTGCATCAGAGAGGTCTTGAAACATTAATAAACTGATGGAAAGGCTTAGTTTGTTGCAAACTGTGCATGCTTGATGAGTCCGTAGTCTGAGATCCTTGTAAATCTTTTACAGCCCGGAATGAGCAAGAGGAGCAGGAGGAAAAACGAGAGATTAAGAGAAGATTAACACGTAAGGTGAGAAGCAACTTTGATCCTATTATGACACTACTGTAACTTTCTCCTTACTGCACAGTTGTTTGCCTTTTTCCTTTTCTTCAGCACCATTTTCAAAAGTAGAGTGTGAAACAAGTCTTAAAAAAAAAAATCTTTACAAGAAATCAGTGATGTTGCAGGGTAGAAGTCCCCAGAGAGCAAAGGAAACCACTTTTCAGGCTGCTGCTGGTAACATTTCAAACAGAACAAAAGAAGATCTAGTCTTCATAACTGAAGGATTTTTGAACAGTGAAGGATAGAGACCAGCATTTACAAGGACCAATGCTTCTTGTAAATGTAATGGCTTCTGTAGCTATTACAGAGAGCAAAGTTAAAGCAATTCTGATTTGAAAATTCCACCCAAAAAAAAGCCCTCATAAAACTGGAAGCAAAACATTTTCTAGAAAGGGAGGTTGTCAATTGAGGCATTTTAAACTAAATAGAAACAAGCATTTGCAAAAAAGCATATAGTGCAGAAAACAGTCTTGTATTGGCAAGGAGGGACAAACAAAACAGCATCGCTTGATTCAAAAGTCATTTACTCTTAAAACTGAAGAACAGTTATTTTAGATACACACATTCAGTTTTGCAGCTAGGATAAATGTCTGCAGAGGCCCAAATATACACAGTGAACAATCCATCCTGCTATTGCAGATAAACTTTCTTTCACCACTGATATATTTCCTATCTCCAGAGGTGAAGAAAGCCCCCTAAAAACTCACACACTTGTGAAGCAGAACCATTCCCTTTCTGTACAGGTTTAGATGGCTTCGTTTTTTTGACCTATGTGATCACAGCTTTCATGGTATAAATAATAACAAGGAAATGTCTCTAAATATGTGTGGAAAGGTTACATTCAGAGAACTGCATTGCTTTCTTCCATGGTTAAAGATCTCATGCCTTTTCTCAGTTCATGTAAATAGGTAGAATTCTTGTTCACTGGTGGAGGGGTACTGCTGTTGTCTGCAGGAGCTAGAGAGCCATAATACTGTTTGTAAAACACTTACAGTCCTGACCACAGTGACAGGGATGATTTTGCATTCCTTCTTAGCAGTGCCTGAAAGAACAGATCCTAACTGCATTGCAGATGTTTCATGGGATTGAGGCTCTGCACAAAGGCTGGAAATACCATTTTACCAGGCTTTCAATTTCCCTGTACATTGAAGGGTAAACACGTGCAGGAATCCAGTGCAGAGCTTGAGGAGTGGCCATTTGAGGAGTGGCTGTAACAGATGCAGAGCACAGCTCCCCGTACCCAGTGTGCCACCTGAGAAGTGAGGGCTTGCTGACTGAGCAGGCATCACCACACGGTTCCCATCCTCCACTGTCCTGTAGGAAAGGTGCTGAGCACAGGAATTGTTTGTCAAAGGCAGAGGCCACAGCTCAGCTGAAGCACCCAGGCTGCCACTGCTCCACATCAGTGTCTGCTCCCTAAAACCTCAGCAGTTTTCTGTAAGATTTCTTGCTTTGTCTTGTTTGCACTTTTAAGTAGGAACAACAGGGAGAGCAGCATCAGTCCGAGGCCCTGGCATTTGGCTCTTTAATGTTCATACCCCCGTTCCTGGTCACATACCTTTTAGTCTTTTTTTGACTTCTCCTCTAGTAAAGGTTTTTCTCCTCCACGCTTCTGAGGTTGATAGCAACACGGCTTAGCATTGTTTGATTTGGATCATCGTTTTAAACTGTTGTAAATTGTTCTAGTGACACATGTAATTTTAATGAAAGAACTGCAGGGCTGATCTAACAACAGATTTTGTTCTCACCTACCAAACACACCATCATAAAAGCTCAGAAATCACTAGAGAAAAGGAGTGAATAAAGTGTGCAAGTGTTTTAGATAACAACTAGAAATGCCAACCACCAAGTGAATCCTGCAAAAAGAGTTGTTATTCCCCAGCTGTGTCTTTCATGAGCCTGTCCCAGATGTGTCGTTGTGTTTACAGCAGAGTGGCGAGCTCCTTCTGTCGGTTTGTACTGAAGTCTTATTACCGAAGGATTTTAAACGTCAGATCAAGCAGAAGTTTAATTGAGCACAGCAAGTGTGTTGCCCAGCAGCCCTTTCTGTTTGCACTGAGTTTTCAAGCACACACATGCCCGCAGGGTAAATTCAACATAAGGAAACTCTGCCATGTTGCCTCTTTTGTAAACCTGTGTTGTTGGGAATAAGAAGGGAAGTGGGTTCTGTAGAAGCTACTGGTGAGACTTTTGACCTTGCTCTACAGAAACTGCTACTGTCCCCAGTTTTTCTGGTGGCAACGTTCCAATTCCAAGGGAAGAACCCACTCCATCCATAAAAAAGTTGTTCTTAAAATTCCTTCAGCACTGACATTTTGTTACAGTGTTATGATGATAAGTTGTAACACGACATGCTGTAATAAGTAAGATTACCTTGCTAGGTCTAGATGCCTTACTAAAGTCAGCAATAAATATCCAGTTGAATTAATCATCTGGACAGGCAATTTCTAAAAAAAAAAATTATGAAATCAGGTGACCTATAGCAAGCTGCCCCTTTTAGCACTTTCCATCCTCTTAGACTCATCTAGCTCCACATTAACTGGGGTGAGGAATAGCTGCCATTCAAATAACGAAATGGAGGCACATGCTGTTGGCTAAGTTTCTCAGTAGCTCGTGTCCCTCCTGCCTGAGGAAGGAGAGGGGAAGCATATTTGCCTATCACCTGAGATGCCCAGCCAGCCCTGTCCTGTCTCTCTCCCTGCCCCTCAGGCCCACCAAGCACCTTTGGGCACATGGACTTGCGTCATTGGAGTGGAAGGACGTGTAGATTAGGAAGGTTTTTTCTCCAAGCACTGGTCTTGACCCCCAGCCCGTTCAAAGAATATTAATGTGCAGAGGCCCTCTGGAAGTGTTGCAGATGGGTTACGTCCACAGGGAGATCTGGGCCCCCAGGAATTACTACTAAGAATGTATCCTCTCTGAACCACGACAAACTTGGCCAAGGACCAAGGCAATTAACACAGGCCTGAATGTCCCCTAAGGACGTCCATTACAGAGAGAGAATCATAGCCTGGATTAACAGAACACGTACAAGTCACTTGCAAAGTGGAACAGAACTCTTCTTTACCTACCTTCTCTTCTCTTAATTGGCACCATGCTCCCCAACCCCCAGAGCTGTTTACTGTTTCCCATCCCCCTGCTGCCAATAGCTTATTTTTCTCAGAGGTCTGGCTCCAAAATGAAATCTGTCAGAGCTGTAATACTGACTACGAAACTGAAGAGGTGTGGCTGTTTCTTAAAATCCATGCAATAATCTGAAATCTTTGCTCCTGGTCAATTCCTGCCCTGGTCCAATTTGAACTCTCTGTTCACTGGTGCCTCTCTGGGAAAAGTCTCCGTTGCTTGAAGATGTTCAAGCTTTTCTTTAACTGACCTCCACTGGCTTGCACCAGCAAAGGCTGTTGAAAATAATGAACTCTTGAGAGAGGTGGGACTCATCAGAGAGAGGTGAGAGAGAGGCAGTGGGGAGGAGAAAGGTCAGAGAAGAAAAAAAGGTTAGTGGCTAATTTGGATAAACTGCATTTATAGTCAGAGGGAAAGGTCTTCAGGGCATTTTCATCACATCCTGCTCCTGTGTCTTTACCGCAGAAGGTGGGGAGCAAAGGAGAGAGGAGGCTGTGTGTGCTGCTGTTCGGGGTTTGTAATTTTTCAGCTTGGTTTTTTCCTTAAATAACAACTATAACATTTTAATGAAGTAACAGAGCAGGCAATGATGATGTGCCTAGACAACAAGCTTCCTTGTGACTGAAATGGAGCAAACTCAGCATTTTGCATTTGACTAAATCCTAAGACCAGACTGGCAAGACTAAGTCCCCCTCCACTTTACCTGGCGATGGTGCTTGGGGATGCTTCATTTCTCATGCCACAGACAAAGGGGGTTGTGTTAATAAACCTTCCCTTCAAAATTGCCTTAGTATCAAAGCCTGGAAAATGCCCATTTGTATCTACAGTGCTCCAGAATATACAGAAGAAAATTTGACCTGCTGTGACAAGGCATGAGAGGTCCTATTCTCATTTACTGCTTTTGCATTAATACAAATCCATTTATTTTGGAAGGGAATTTTACCCTGGTTCACACTCAAATAATGAGTCACTCACCACAGAATTACCCTGCTCCCTCAGCTCCCAAATCTTCACAAATAGGTAAATTGAAATGTAAATGCCCAGGTCGTGTGCACAGAAAAAGTCCAGACACACTCATGCACGTACATCCCTTTGACATTAACAGAAGTAAATTAAAAAGGGTCCAGCTCATTAAGAACTTCTTCTCCCTGCTTGCAGCACCACACCTTGTGCAGACAATTGCATCGTGCCCTTGGCCATGTCCCTGTCCTGTAGTTTTTGAATGTGCCCTATTCTTTCTGCCTGTTAGAAGAGCTCCTTCTCAGGTGTTGCTCGAGAAGGACTCTGTAGCATTAAGCAATTTACACCCAAGAGACCACAGCCACCAGGTCATAAAAATAAACTGCAAGGTGAGATCTCAGATGAGCTGTGCCCTCAACGTGGACACACACTGAACTGACACCTGCAGCAGGCTGCTTACAGTCTGTCCTGCAAAGCTGGTTCCCCAGCTATTCAAGAGTTAAGGGAGCTCTGGGCACCCCAAAGATACTGCAAGACCCTCACACTTAGAAGGTCACCGGAAATCTCTGCAATGGCATGAGAAGAAGGCAGGGAAATTTGTTAAGCATTCACATAATGTAGCTTTAATTAATGGCTTTTAGAAAATGACTTAGCATGGTTGTCTCTCTCTTTACACTTAGCATGATCAGACTGGCACTTTGGTTTAATGTACTGAATACATTTTGTGTGGGTGTATTTATATATGGAAATATATTTAGATTTATGGCTACACATGAACTATGTGATATCAGCCATGGATTTCAGGACTCTTTCACAGCCAGAGCACTGGCACAAGAGTCAGTGCATCTTTTTTCCATCCTCATTCCTGTTCTCCTGAGCATCTCACAGGCAGGACATTAGTGCAGCTCTGCAGATCACATGAGGTGTTTGAACCCAATTTGTGTGTGCATGCTCAGGGATGCTGGTGTAAGGAGAGCAGCCCCACTGCCACCTCCCATCACAATCATCTTTTCTAAACGGTGAAGACAAAGGCAATCAACCGTACCAAGAACAAGCACACAGGCTTACAGCCAGATGCAGGATAGGGTGGTGGAGCTCCACCCAAATGCTGAAGAAAGGAGGGGTTTTTCATCCTTCACTCAGTATCCTGGCTGGTTTAGATCGTAATTCTCCCTGGAAGATGAAATGCGGGAAACTGAGATACTTAATTCGGAAGAAAGGTGGATTCAGGAACATAAATAATGTTGCAGAATAGAATCTCAAGCATTTTATTAAATATGTAGGCCTTTCACCCTTCACAAGGGTAAAGTATTTCAAACACATCTGTTTCTAGTGAGTGGGAAGAGCTTCATACACCATGTAGGAAATTATTATCAGGACATTATTTTTCCTGATGTGTCCTGGTTACAAATGTTGTACTCTAACAGTGAAACTTTTCAGCTAATCTACAGCCACATGCACACATTTATGTAGCACCTGCTTTAGAAACAATTGTGTAATTGCGTTTGACATTCGCCAGCATGCTGTGCATCCAAGGAGAATTGATCCCTGAAAGCCAGCTCCTGTCCCTGCCCATGTAACTGTCTGTGCAACACATGGACTATCAGCACACTAATTTAAGAGGAGTTTTGACTGTGGCTGCCTGTTCTGCTATGGAATTTGAAAGAAATGCTTTGGAACAATGAAGATACTTTCCTGACATACAATCCACTCTTGCCTTTTTTTTTTCTTTTGGGTTGTAGCATGCAACAGAGACTTTTAAAAGTCAAATATTTAAAAGTCAAATTTTGCTGTCAATAAATACAGCGGAAAGTTCAGTGAGCACTAATCATCCTGCCTGCCTTTTGTGGAGGTAAGGACAGGTCTGCAGAAGATCAGAATGGTAAAGAAAGTTGTTTTTCACCTTTTGCACATAATTCAGGGCAGGAGCCACTCCATGCCTTGGCCTGACTCTTCCCAGGCAGTGCAGAACTACAGACAAGAGCAGCAGAAGGCTGGGAAGTGCACAACCTGTGCAGGTAGTTTTAAAGTTGTGTTGCAGTCTTCGTCTGTTCCTGGGAGGTCAGTGCACTGGGAGACTTTCTTGCATTACATCTCATTTCTGCCAAGAGTGGTCAAATTCAACTGGGAATTGGGGTCTCCAGCCACAGCAGCTTCCCAAAAAACAGTGGGCTGCTCTGGCAGCAGGGTGAGATGATATTTAAGGTATTCTAACAAGAGGGCATTTCCCAGGTAGCAATTCTGTGAAAGGCCAATAAAAACAAAGCACTGGGAATGTCCGAACACTTCTTATTACTGTAACGACGGTTGTAGTAAAATAAATCCCCAAGCAGCACTCTGTAGGGAAAAAGCAAAGTCCTGATGTCTTTTTCCACTCCTTCCTCAAACCTGCAGCTGAGTCAAAGGCCCACAGTAGAAGAACTACGTGAGAGGAAGATCCTCATCCGCTTCAGTGACTACGTGGAAGTGGCAGACGCGCAGGACTACGACAGGAGGGCGGACAAACCCTGGACACGACTCACAGCCGCCGACAAAGTAAGTGGGGCAACTCTGGGAGAGCCATGGCCTGGACAGCCAGAGTATGTTGTGGCAAACAGCATCCCTTGGGTCCCACAGGTCCCATGGCTGTCAAAGAGTAAACATCCACCTGGCATCCTTTCCCAACACACCTGTGGTTTTTTCCCATTCACAGGGTCTATTTGTTTGTTTGTTTGAAGCATAAATCTTTGGCAAGAAGGTTTCCGTATGCATGGAAACCAGGAGAGGGAAGGAATCCCAAGCCCCTTGAGGAAAGGTCTTGATGAGAGCCCTGTTATTTGTTGGTCGGTTTTGGTTTTGCAGCATTATGCTGCCAGCTGAGAGCTCTGGCAAGACTTAGCAGAGCAGTGAGACAGGAGCATGTGCCAGAATGGCCGTGCCAGGACAGGATAGGCTTGGGTGTGGAAATGCCAGCAGATCCATTTGGCAGAGGCACCTCCATCCCTCCAAAGCCAGGTCACTTCTCTCTACTGTGTTACAACAGGGGCCTTTTCTCAGGATTTCTGCCACAGAGTATTTTAAGCACTGAACTGAAATCACACAAGACCTGCAGTTGAAAAACAGACACACATTTGGTATTGATGGCACTGCCCTCTGAGCACTGGTGGAACATTTCCACTAAGTGGTGTCTCTGGTGTTGGCATTGATGGCAGAGGGATTGAATTGCTGGCAAATTATATTAGTCACATGCTGAGGGTCTTAATGAGACCTCAGCAAGAAGATCTAAAAGATTTTATGGACGTTATAAGAAGCGAGGACTGTGAGGCTCAGTGATTCAGTCATGAATCTTACAGTCACTCTGTGATGCCCTTGTAATTTTGAAGACTTTCAGATACCTGAATTCATGTTTTGACTATTTCTTTGCCTTAAAATTCACTCATTCAGCAATGGAGAGCACGATGTCCAATGTTTAGAGAATGAGCAGAATTTCCAGCCATGCCATTCATCTATGGTGCTCTTGGTTTTATTCACAAAGGACAGCCTGTTATACTTGTATAAGTCAACCAAAGGACTCGTATAGTTTTGTGACATTGGTCTCCTCCTTGATAGAGGGATTTTTTTCAGTTTAGCTTTGGTTAAGTTAATGTAGCATAAACTGATCTGAAAAAAAAAACTTCCTCTGGACTGTACATAGACCATAATATACTGGGTTAAATTAGCTTTTCTCATTTTACCTCCCCATGTTTGATAAGATATTAGTCAACTGACTTAGTTTTATTGTCTTAATGGGTAGATGAGGGAGGGAATAAATCTCGCAACTGGTTCTGCAGCCTCTGAGAGATCCCTGTCTGGGATGAAAGGCATGGAGAAACTTCAGCTGGGCATGGAGATTTGATTTCCAGACAAGTCCTTCCTGATCCTGTGTCTCTGAAAAGAACAAACATTAAATACCACTATTGAATGTAACCTAGTAAAGGGTTTAGTATTAAGGCTTTGATGTCACTTTTTTTATAATGCATGTGCAAATTCAGTAGTCAGAGAAAAGGGTTAAGTCCTTCAAATTAACCTTTTCTCAGCAAAGCACCATCAGAAGAGATGTTTGTCATTCTAATATTAATGCCCTTTATGGCATAAGGAAGCAGATAGATTGGTTTTTGTTTGGGTCCTGTGGGCAGTAGTCTGATTTCTGCCATTCAGATGACCTGCTTTTCCTCAACGCTATGTCCGCTGATGGAAAAAATAGCCAGACAAATTGAAACAAAGCTGCAACATCCTATATAGGATTATTTTCTTACAGAGCTGTGATTCAATAGCTGTCTTCACTGGTCAGCACAGGCCAGATTTATTGCACAAGCAGATTTTAGCAATGGGCTTTTCTGTTTGCCAGTAAATCTTGCTCTGTATGCTGGGTGAAGGGAACTGCCTTCAGTCAGAGTTTGTCTTTAGCAGGTCTGACTCTTGGGGGAAGGAAAAGGACATTTTTGCATCTCTCCAAAAGACAAGGGATGGAGTGGGGAATAGATCTCAGTCCCTGTGGAGTCAGCAGCCCCTGTGGCCTCCTTCACAGTCACTTCAGTAGCAGATTGGTCTGCTGAAGGCAGCCCTGGAGCTGCTGCATAGCCATCACTGATGGATGAGGCAGCACCTGACAGCACTTCTAAGGGAAATAAGAAACCAAAGCTGTGCAGAAGGAGCAGAAAGGGCCTTTGGGCCTTTTCTGTAGAAAAACACTTGCAAAATCCATCACTTAGGGCTTGTCAAAGCAAAGGTAGTTGGTGACCGAATCAGTGGCTGTTGCAGAAGTCCTGTTTTGGGCTCATGCTGCTCATACTGGTTTAGATTTCCTTCATTGAGAAAAATTCCTGACAGACACAAATACCACTTACTGAAACACCCCCTTTCCACCTCTGATGCTGATGTTTTCAGCATCACACAGAAAGGCAGTGCACACACCTTGGACTCATGGGAGCGTTTCGCCACAGCAGACACCTTGCACATCCCCTCCAAATGCTCACTCAGTGAAATCACTCATGAGCTACAAATATCACAGTGCTGTCAGAGGTCTTGACTTTGGGCGTGGGACATAAGCCATTTGTGCTGAGCACCGTCTCTACCATGCAGCTGAGTCCCTCCAAGTCACCCCCTCTGCTTTTTTATTCTTCAATATTTCTCTTCCTGCCAGTGCCCCTGGTTTGCTTTTCCCTCACAGACAAGCCACAGAGGCTGAATACCACCACACCATGGCAGGTTTTCTGCTGGGTTCATTTGTTGAATCAGTTCAATAAATAGCACAGCTGGGTCAGGAGGGAGGAACAGGGCAGAGGGGCACAGCTTGAGGCAGCGTAAGGGCAGGGAGCCAGGTATCCCTCTTTGCTTCCCAAGTAAGATCAGTCGCTTTAGGTAACTTCACCGGAGGAAATTCAGGACCAACAGAGGCAGAAGACATCTCAAACACAAGTCTGTCAGGATCTGGGCCCAGTCTAGTCACAGTCCAGCTCTGGAACAGATCACAGTGTTTTACAAGCTGCAGTGCACATTTATTTTTCTCATGCTTGCACTAATTTGGATTTTGTACATGTAAAATGTTTACATAATAAGCCAGGATTGGGTTCTGTACCTGCATTGTCTGTGATATGTTTTCAAATTGAGCCATTCCACTGAAGCATCTCTCTTCCCTTTATATGATTTAGAACATGCTTATCTCTGTTCCTTTTCACATTTTAAAGTCTTTACGTTTGTCTTTTTCTCTCTGATGTTATCTATCTGCTTTACTTTTAATATACTGTTTTGAGAACAAAGTGAACTTATTTTGATCTCTCTCATTTATACATTTATGAGTTTATTTGTCCTTTGCAGGCAGCCATTCGAAAAGAGCTTAATGAATTTAAAAGCTCTGAAATGGAAGTTCATGAATTAAGTAGGCATCTAACAAGGTAAGATGAGAGATTAATTTTTTAAGACTATAAATGAATACTGCTGTTTTCAAAAAAAAAACAAAGCCAGCAGCTGTTTCTCCAACCTGCACTGAACACACCATGAGGTCTAGACAACATTTAGAATTACAGGCTGTAAAAGCAACTCACACAGACGAACACATGCTGCCCCATTATGTGGCGTTACGCCGTTTAATGAAATATAACCTCTTTTTTTTTAAATCATCATGCTGCAAGTCTGTTCTTCTGAGAACAAAAGTTAAAAAAAAAGTGTTAGTGTCTGAAGGAGGACGGGAAACCCTTGTGGAGCACGTAGCAAAGTGTGAATGAGCGCACACTAAGCCCTGCTGAGTGTGCAGCTGTTCCACACCACGCAGTTCCCACCCACAGATCTCTCAGTCTTGTCCTCCGTGTCCGGCCATGGGTGATGCAGTGGGGCATGGCAAGATCCACACTGCAAGAGAGGCACTATTATTTACACCTTGGGCTTTTTTTAAAGGTAGAGACTGAATGAATTATCCATGAGCCCAAACCAACCACCTTCCTCTCTGACAGGCTAGGGCTGAAGTCAGGCCTTTGCAAATCAACACTTTAGACTTTAAAGACCAGTGTTG
The DNA here is from genome assembly GCA_013398055.1 of Ifrita kowaldi. Taxonomy (NCBI): domain Eukaryota; kingdom Metazoa; phylum Chordata; class Aves; order Passeriformes; family Cinclosomatidae; genus Ifrita; species Ifrita kowaldi. Next base: position 172,977 of record VZRS01000217.1, on the reverse strand, counting down.
GGTACTGAAGACAAGTGACAGTGAGATCTGGTGCAAAACTGGAGCTGCCTTTGTATTAATGTGTTCATCAGCTCAGTGCTCATGAAAAATGCAGTTGGTACTTTTAGGAAAAATACAGAAAAGCTTAAGGCAAAATTAATTTTGTATTAGGGGATTTTTATGTGTATAAATTAATAATTATATTAAAATTCACCACATGTATTATGCATATATTACCTTGCAGAAACGATCTCCCTTCTCCATCCTAGCATGTGCTAGGCTGGTTGCACTGGGGGTTGTAGAGACGGAGTGCTGCTAGAGACAAGCCAGCTGCTCCTGAGCCACAAGGTCTGGGAGAAGCCTTAGGATGTACAATTGGCCGAGATCTGTTGACCCTGGTGACTGAGCTTTTGAAGGACATTTGGCTCCTCCAGGGCGAGGTGACAAATGTAGAAAGGATGAGGCTGTTTTAAAGGGGGTGTTGCTACAAGTAGTCAAGCTCCATTGAGAGCTCCATTGAATTCCATGGAGCCTTTAGCATCCCACAACATACAGACTGGTTTAGTTTTCCAGAAGCCTCTCCAGATGCTTGGCTTTCACAGGTTTCTGCGCAGTATTTTCCTTCTCTTCCAGTGCTGGGAGTGAGCAGTGACCCTTTAAAGTTTGTATCTGAAAGCCACTGAGCAGCTTGGACTCAGTAAGTCTGAGCCAGGCATACAGAGAGCCATAGCTCATATAACAGACACTGGAATAAGGGCTTGCCTGAAGAACAGTAGGACTTACTGGTTAGACAAGTGGCTTTGGGAAATACGCACTTGAAGGAAGCATGCTTAAACAAAAGAGAGTAATTCCCTTAAATAAACTTAGATAAATCACCATTATAAAGTCATTAGCAAGGTAATGAGCTCTTCATGTCATTAAGCAGTGGCATGAGCGAAGAATGTGCTTGTCACTTTACTAGTGGGACTCATTAATTAATTCATAATAGACTGAAAAATCAAAGCTTAAAAAAATGTATTTGCAGATCTAACAAACCCAGGCCTTCTGACACCGAGTGCCTTGCAGGAAGTGTGGCCATTTTAGCTCCATTTGTCTCTTAAGCCTCCAACATTAAGGAATAATCACAGCTAAACTGTATGTAAATCTTTCTGGCAGAATAGCATAAGGTTTGTCTAAACCAGACAGCTTTTGTAGAATCAGGCCTTGCATGGCCTGAAAGAGGGCGAGCTGATCTGCTGTCACCCACTCAGGGATCCCATAGGATGGACCCAAAGTGTATGAATGTCTCTGGTAGATTTTGGTGCAAACAGCTTATGCCTATGAACTGTGAGTCTGGCAAGGACCAAGGAAGTGTGAGTGTCTTTCTCCTCTGGGTCCTCTTGCCAGCACGGCTGATGTCAGTGCTGCAGGGATTGAACTGCCTGATGGTGTCACTGTAGCAATTAGTTCTCCCATGTTTTTATGTGCAATTTACATGTGAGGATATGATCTTACTGTTTCTCTTTTTTTTTCCTCTTGGGTTTCAGGTTTCATAGACCGTAGCAGATCAATTCTACCTGACTACTATGCCATCTTCAAAACATAACTAAAAGGAACCATAAGTGCTGGTATTATTCACTTCCCTGTTACGTACAATGTAAATCTTCCGAACTGCCTTTTTAAAAAA